>CAUYLG010007859.1:0-182053 GCA_963573385.1 Cacajao melanocephalus | reverse complement strand
TGGCCCGGGACTCTCTACGCACCAGCATCACTGCAGCTGTGACCTGGCCCGGGACTCTCTACGCACCAGCATCACTGCAGCTGTGACCTGGCCCGGGACTCTCTACGCACCAGCATCACTGCAGCTGTGACCTGGCCTGGGACTCTCTACGCACCAGCATCACTGCAGCTGTGACCTGGCCGAGGGCTCTCTATGCACCAGCATCACTGCAGCTGTGACCTGGCCCAGGGCTCTGTAACACAGCCAGCCTCAATGCAGCTGTGATCTTGTTCATTTCTCCCTTTCCTTGACCCCTTCCCTTTAAATGCCCTGGCCAGGACTGCTCAGTGTGCAACCTTGCTGCCTTGCTCAGTGCTGAAAGGATGAAAGGACCCCCATCTGCTCTCTGCAGCAAGTGAGTGTTCCCTCCCTAGATCTTCCTGCCAGCAAGAACTCTTGGCGTCCAGGCCAGTGGGTGCCCTAGCCATTCCTGGCACTTGCTTTTCTGACTTTGACCCTGTTCAAAGGTCTTTGACACTGTGGAATTAGCTAACTTGAAGTTTCATGATGTCACTTCCGTCTGCCACTGCTTTGTGGGGCTCAAGCCTGGCCCACTTCCCTACCCCTCATCTGGTCTCTGGCCCCCACCCTCCCTCCTCTAAGTCTGCTGCCACCATGTTGCCAGAATTAACCCCTAAAAAGAGGAAAATGAAATCATTATTTTCTACTTTCATGAAATTGCCATTGGGTCCTTGTAAGCCATATATAAATTGTCATTGGGTCCTTGTAAGCCACATCTTCAGGGGACAATACAGGGCCACTGACAAACCAGCTCCAACATCCTTGCTATGCTCCAAATGTGTCTCCCAGAAATTCACAGGCTGAAATCCTCACCTTCAAGATCTTGGTACTAGGAGAGGAGGCTTTTGAGGGTGATTAGGTCATGACGGTGGAGCCCTCATGAATGGGATGAGTGGCCTCAAAACAGAGGCCCAGGAGAGAGCCCTCACACCTGCCAGCACATGAGGACACAGAGAAGGCACAATCTAAGTGCGGCAGGCAGAGGGCCCTCTCCAGACACCAAACCTGCAGGTGCCTTGATCTAGGAATTCCCAGGTCCGGAACTGTGAGAAATGAACTTGTGGTTTATAAACTACTCCATCTGTGGCATTTTATTACAGGAGCATAAAGGGAAGAAGACAGTCCCCTCCATCGCTATCCGCCAGGATGGCTCCACTTCCCCAGAAAAGGGAGGTGTCGTCAGAAGCTCTTCCCCTTCTGGTGCTATTCTCATACTCTGGAATTCCCGTTCCTCCCAGCCCTCATCTGGCCAACTTAATTTCCTTCCTCAAGAAGCATTAAATGGGACCACCTCTGTGAAGTCTTCTCTAGCTCTCCAAAAGAAGGCTTCACTCCTGCACCTGTGAGGTAGGGGGACCACCTGTGTGACAGGCGGAAGGGGAGTTCTGTGATTTATCTGCTCATATGAGAGCCCTTTTGCTAGAACTGCATGCCTCGAGGTAGGCCTGGCTCCATCTTGGGACTTCATGGTGCAGGACGGCACTGGGCATGCTGTGAGCTTTGAGTGAAAAAGCTTGTTAGTGATCCCACTTAAAGCAAGGGAGCAGTGCTGTTACCAACTGGAAAATGGACTTTCTCATGCTTGGATCATAAATTACTCTACAGGAGCAAATAACCATGAACATATGATCTCTTTGAATATTCAGGCCAAATTCTGGCTAAATAGGTTCTGGCTAATATCACATTTTCAAAAATCCTAGAAATGCCAACAAGAAACCCGTATGAGGGCTTCATTATGTTGACCTGCAATCCCTCTTACTAACAACTGTGTTTCCAAAGGGAAACTTATGGGATATGAAAATTTCACCCCAAACACTTGGAAAAGAAATGCAACCATTTGACCAAAAATGGAAGCTTGCTCCAAACTCCTATTTTTAGTTTACACAATGATGCAAGATGCATTTTTTTTTTCTTTTACTTTGGTGCAAGGCAAAGTGTGAACTTTGTCAAGGGAAGGTTATTTTAAGGGAAAATAAAACAGAGTTCCAGCTGAAGATAGTCACAGGGCTTCATATATCACTTGGCCTATAAATTATGTATCGCATTTGTCCTGTCAGGCTGTTTCTTGATTTCAGAGGTGGTTTGGTGTTGGCTAATACTGACTGCCTCACTCTGACTGCATTTTCCTTATAGGAGGACTTCTATTTTTGACTCTCATCCTCTACAGAGAAGCCTGGTAATTTTCAGTGAAGTACTTGGATTAAGGGCTTTATTGAAAATTACTAGGCCTCAACCAAACACAATAAGGCAGACAATTCAGATCATCTTCAGAAAAGAACACTGGTCTGCCATGATAAAACCGAACAGAAGGCTTTTGGGGGATGCTCAGGCAGGCGGTAAGAATGGAACGGAAAAGGAGCAAGGAGTCATTATTAGCCCGGGAAGGAAGAAATGTAAAAGAATGAAAACGGAAACAGATGGAAATGACATTTTGCAGAGAGAAAGAAAAAGATAAGAAACCAAGAGCTAGGCTGAAAGACATTCAAAACTTTAAAAATGGTGGGAAACCAAGAATAGAAGAATGATTCCGTGGGGAAGAAATACAGAAAGATAACAGAACATCATTCAAAAGCCAGAGTGTCCAATATAAAATGCAGCAAATCCATTCTGCTTTGCTAGTTTCCAAGCACAAAGGCAGGGAAACTTTAGTGTCACCCAATTCCTGTCTCTCCTCGGCCCCCAGTGCGCATAGAGAGACGCCATCACAGGGGGCCTGGAATGGGACTCCTGCTCTTTTAATAGCCTGTGCAGCCTTGTCTGGAGACAAACTTGTCCTGGATTCTGTAAGCCCTTATTTCCCCTAGGACACCGTGGACATTTAAAATAGCGAATTAGCTCTAAGATGTCTATCCTTGCCACAGCATAAGTACGTAATGAAGATTTCCTTAATTGCATATGGAAATGGGTCACGGGGAGACAGGCTGGGTCAGTGGAGCTGTAGCTGAGTCATGGTTTTGCCAGACTGACGTCCCACTCGGCTTCCATCTTTTAATCTTGTGAGCCCCAGTAATCACTGGTCTCCAAGCTTAACTGAGGTCTTAAGTCTATACCCCAATACATTCTTAAAGTGGAACTGCATTTCTTTCCCTGAAGTGAAATAAATGTAAGATCAAACCAAGGAAGTTCTTGTGACGTAAACACTCCAGAGGCTGCAGGCACATGCTCAGGACGTGAGCCTGATGGACAAGGCACCATCAGTCAGGTCGGTAAGTTCTGTGGATGCTGACACCCGTGAATGCTTGTCTGTCTGTTCGCTCACTTAATAAACTGCTGTAATCATTTGGACGGGAGATTGTTATTTTTAACATACAGGATTCTAGACAGGAAAATTCAGCCCTGCTCTTGCAACAATTTGTCTCTGTCTGATCCATAACCTTTGCAGTGAATGTGGTGCTAAAGTCAAGTTAGTGTCAGCCTTGGGAAAGGAGCAGGCTGATAAAACCCGACTGCCATGCAGCACGTGCCAGAGTGGGGTGGGATCTGCCCCAGGCCTGGCGCTGGGGGCTGGGGAGGTGGGAGGCATGGCCTTTCGCTCTCCCAGGGGTTCAGTCTGGGTCAGGAGGCAAGATCTGTAACAAACAAAATGAGCCCAAAACAAGGAACTTTGTGGAAAGTCTGAGTGACGGCCACCTTCTTGATTGCATGCTGTTTGCTCAAGCGCTGGTCAGAATGTGCTCAGCTCGGTAACAAATGACCACATCCTGCATCTGTGTAGGTGTGTGGGCAGGGCGTGTATGGGAACTCGCTGTACTCACTGTTCAATTTTGCTGTGCGCCTAAAACCACTCTTTAAAAAGCTATTTAAAATAATGGAGTGGAGCCCAGGCCACAGCACAGCTCTCAGAGGGAGAGTCAGAGGTGGCAGCCACAGACCCTGCCTCTGCTCTCAGTAGCTTAAGACAGCACGGGCCCCGGGGGCTCAGGGATGATCCCTGGAGCAGCTGAGACACCACGTGGGAGCTTCGCAGAAATGCAGAGCCTCAGGCCCCACCCCAGACCAGCTGAGTCAGAATCTGGATTTTAACAAGTTTCTCCAGTAAACTCTGAAAGCCAAGAAAGTTTGAGATCAGTGAAATATGCACACAAGGCGGGAAGGCAGCCGCCACACAAGCAGCAGCAAGAAGCAGCCAGTCCATGCCGGGGTAGGCCATGGGAAGCTGCAAGGGCTTGGGGATCAGAGGGCATGTTCAGAAGAAGGCCACATGCTGTGGGTGATGAGCAGGTACATATGGAGGTTCTATCCCTAATCTAAGGGGCCTCATGCCAGGTGAGAGGCCTGGATCGCCTGCAGAGGAGATGGGGGAATCCCTGAGCTTTGGCATCTTTGAAGCAATTCACGCTGTGATCCAGAGGTCACTTCATTAGAAACCAGACCAGCCTCTATCTGCAGGAGCAGAAGGGTGGGGACACGCATGGGGCCTTGGGGAGGAGAGGCGGTAGGCATCTCAGACAGACCCAGGTGAGAATGACTGAGAGCTTACAAGGAGACACAAAGTGAACTGGTTTCAGCAGCAGGGCTGCTGCCCAGAGGCCCAAATTATTCAGCAGTGCTCCAGGTAGAACCCGGACAAGAAGGTGGCGATCTTAGAGCCAGTCTGTCAGCAAGGAAGGCTTCCCTAAGGCACGTGGATAGACAGATCCCAAGGAGCAAACGTGACTTATCCTTGCTAAGCCCAGGAAATGAAAAATGAGATTACAATGGGATCTATCCAAAGCACAAACGAAAACAGTATCACCGAGGGGCATAATTCTGAATTTTAAATAATAAAATCGGTGTTGGAAAACCCTGTCTGGCTCCAGCAAGAGGATGCTGCTTCTTGTTGATTTCTTACTCTGTATCTTCGCAGCTGCCTCTTTCTACCTCTCTCCTATTTGCCCCATCTGTATTTCCTTCAGGGCCATGTGAGAGCTCCCAAGTCACCCTTCCCTCCGGGTTCCTACCGGTAACTGCCATACTCCTGACCACTACAGAAATGACACTGAGTCACAGGAAGAAAAAACACTGTATCTTGGTGCTTGTGATCATGCTTGATCATGCTTTTTTCCTTGCCATTTCGACATGGATTTTATTCTTTCTAGACTGGGTCCCCATCTTCTAACTCTTAAAAATAGTTTAGTTTTTCAAATATTCACGTAATAAAAGGAGTGGATACCAACAGGCACGCAGGCCATTCTGGCTGCCTGTGAGGCCCCACAGAACGGTGGGCAGCCTCCACTTCCCAGACGCACGTGGGCGGCAGTGCTGGTCAGATGATGTTCTTGGCACTGACAAGGGCAAAAAGTCTTTGACTCAGAGCAGCACCGTCCAACAGGAATCCAATAGAAGCCACAGCTGTGAATGCTGCATTTCCTAGTTGCTACCTTCTAGAGTCAAATTAATTTTAGTAATATTGAATATATCGAAAACATTACCATTTCAACGCCAAGTCTATACAAACAAATGAACGAGACTCCTGGTATTGGTGTTCATTTGCCAGCGCTGCCATAACGAAGCACTGACTGGGTACTGGGGGCCTCAAGCCACATTCATTCACTTCCTCACTCTTCTGGAGGCCAGAGGTCTGTGGTCAAGGTGTCTACAGGGCTGGTTTCGGCTGAGTCCTCTCTCCTCGGCTTGTAGACGGCTGCCATCTTGTTGCATCCTCAACATGGTCTTCCCTCTGTGTGTGTGTCCTAATCTCCCTTCTCATAAGGACACTGGTCAGATTGGATTAGGGCCGACCCTAATGACGTCATTTTACCTTAATTTTCTCTTTAAAGACCCTAGCCCAAAATACAGTCACATTTTGAAATATCGAGGGTTAGGACTTCAACGCAGGAATCTGGGGGGATGCAACTTAGCCCATAAGAGTATCTTTTTTTGGTACTTCATCTTAGAATCATGGTTTACACCGGCCACACTGCAAATGCCCAATGGCCACATGTAGCTCCAGACTCAGTACAAGACAGCAAGGGTTAGAGCTCTACCCATTGATTGAGAGCTGGTTTCTCTGGTGCCCAACTGCTCATAAGGCTCAAATAAATATCTGAGATTGAGTAACCTTTATAAAGAAAAGATGGGCTCACAGTTCCATAGGCTGTACAGGAAGCATGGCAGCATCTGCTTCTAGGAAGACCTCAGGGAGCTTACACTCATGGCAGAGGGCAAAGCGGGGGCAGGCATCTCACATGCAGCAGCAGGATTGAGAGCGGAAGCTAGGGAGGTCCCACATACTTCTTTGTTTTTTTGTTTTTGAGATGGAGTCTCAACTCTGTCACCAGGCTGGAGTGCAATGGCTTGATCCCCGCTCACTGCAACCTCCGCCTCCTGGGTTCAAGTGATTCTCCTGCCTCAGTCTCCCAAGTAGCTGGGATTACAGGTGCGCTCCACCACGCCTGGCTTATTTTTGTATTTTTAGTAGAAATGGGGTTTTGCCATATCGGACAGGCTGGTCTCGAACTCCTGACCTCAGGTAATCTGCCTACCTCAGCCTCCCAAAGTGCTGGGATTACAGGCATGAGCCACCAGGCCCAGCTGGTCCCACATACTTTTGAACAACCAGAACTCACCAGAACTGACTCACTCTCACAACACAGCACCAAAGAGAAAATCCACCCTTATGACCCAATCGCCTCCCACCAGGCCCCACCTTCAATACTAGAGATGACAACTTGACATGAGATTTGGGCAGGGACCCAGATCCAAACCATATCAGTGCCCCACACGGATCAAGGTCCTCCTTCAAGTTTCCATGGGCTGTGTCACCTGCTTACTAAGGCCTATGATGACCTGTGGACCATTTAAAAAATATTCTTCCCCTAAGAGAATTGCAATCTGAGAATGGAGTGTGGAAAGGTGTGCCCTGGGCCCTCACAACTTCAAGCTTCTCAGTCTTCAGCCATGGCCTTTGTCTTATTCCACTGCGTTTAGGAAAGGTGGGAGGATGTTATTTCTTAAATGGTGGCACATCCCCAAACCAGGCAGGAATACTCATGCCTCTGCCTTATTTCTTAAACAAAAGTGACAAAAGTCTGGTGCAAAATGTCACACTTTTTGAGCTTCTTCTGTGACTCCCCTCCCTCCCGCACTGCCCACCTGGTGGGATTTTTCACATCATAGTGACAGGGGTCAGAAACCCATTCTCTCAGGCTGCTTCTCCTGCAGGGTCCGGCCTATCTAAGCCCCCTCTCTAACGGAAGAAAGAAACTCCACCACGGAGAAACCGGCATTGAGGCCCAACAAGTTTTTCATGCTGTTCTCACATCTCTAGTTGTGGGAAAGCCCGGTTATTTGGGAGACTAGTGTGGATGTTGTCTTTCTCAGAATACATACATACTTTGGGGATTTCTAGATTAGTTTTTGTTAATCCAGACTGGATACAGCTCTAGACTGGAACCCAACTCACCTGTCTAATGAGCTGCATGGTGCAGGTGGGTGCCGCTTACACTCACCTGCCCCTAAGGGCACTGCTCTACCCCTTGTGATCTGCTTCAGCCAATGACAGGAACACTGTCATTTTGGGTCAGAAGCCCGAAGGGCGGGGGACTCCTTGCTGTCCTCTCCAGCTGTGTTCCTCTGTGGCAGAACCTTTGCTCACCTGGGTTCCGAGCGAGGAGGAGGACAGGGAGCATGCGTGACGAACACACCTGTGCTGTTTGGAGCCATGGAGATTCAGAGAGGTTCAAACTCTAGCATATTCCAGTCCATCCGGACTGTTACGGAAGATGACTTACTTCCTACTGCTCTTTTTCCCAGAAAACTTAATGCTTGTTGATGTTAAAATGAATTTTTTGCCTTGCAGCTCATCACTCAGATACTTCAAATTTCATTTTATCAAATCTTTTCCAGCACCTGTTCTTCGTCTCACTTTAGTTTTAGAGGGATAAGGAGGCTTTGTTCCTTTTTAACATTCTCATGGAAATGTTATGGATATTCAGAAGTGGCTTTTCCATCAGTTTTATCAATACAGCTACTATGAAGAAAATCCTCCTAAAACTCATTCTGATTCAAGGCCAGCCAATGATCCCTTTGCCATAGCCCTTGTTCTGTCTCCACCAAAACACAGGGACATCTGAAGGCATTCATTGAGTCAGTTTTCCTTTAGCTGCACATACCGTTTTGTCACTTGAATTGATTTTTTCTAAGCCAGGCTTTCTCAACCTGGACACGATGGGCATCCTGGGCTGTGTATTTCTCTCTGGTGTGGGGGTTGTGCGTGCACTGTTGGAGGTTTAGCAGCACCTTCTCTTCCCCTCCATCCCCCGGGAAAACCTACAATGTCTCTGGAAGATCTCGGTTGGGAGCCACTGTTCTGAACTGAACACATTCTCTCTGCCCTTCCATGTGATTTTTGGATGAACTTCACAACATAGAAAAAGATATTCAGCTACCGTTGCTAAAAAAAAAAAAAAAAAAAAAAAAGACTTTGTTTTTTGATTTATCATTTATTGAAGGTCACCTGTCCTGCTACACACAAGCATTTCTCATCTGTCAGGAAGCACTGTTAAACGCTGAGTTTTCATTCATCTGTTGGTTCTTTCCACGCATGTCCAGTGAGCATGTGCTGTGTGCCAGACACCGCTCCAAGCATGAGATGCATGGCGGGGAATGGACACGTGAGGCTCTATCTTCACAGAGCTCAGAGCCTACCAGGGAACTCATTAAAGAAACACACAAGCAAATCTATCATTGCAAATGATCATAGGTACCATAAAGGAGAAAAGAGGATGTTTCTGTGGCTGGAGAAGAAGTGACATTTAAGCTGAGATGGGAGGGAATGAGCCTGGGGCACAGCAGGAGGAGACTCCTTGAGTGCACCGTGCATGCATAGGCCCATAGCAGACAGAAATAGCCCAGAATGCCAATCGTGTCTATCTTGAGAAAGTCTAGCTTAGAAAAAGCTAATTCAAGTGACAAAATGGTATCGGCAGCAAAAGAAAAACTGACTCAAGGAATGTCCACAGGGCAGAGCAGCAGAAACCTGCTGGGCAGTGGCAGGGAGGGCTGCTGCATTTCAGGATGCAGAAGGGTCAGTGTGGCTGGAATGCAGAGGGCAAGGGAGGGCATGAGGGTGGAGCGTTGTAGGAGTCAACGCTGGCCAGAAGATGTGCTGCCACAGAGAGCTGGCAACCACCATCAACAAAGGCACATATTCCTTCAGCCCCGTGACCTCTGACCCTCGGGCCTCCTGGCCACCCTGGGGTCCCTGCCTCCTGCCTGCCCACTCTGTAGCACCACTCACCCTTCTCTAGAACACCATGGAGCCACGAGGCCACTGTGGGGAAAGGATGGCTGCTTTCGCTCCATTTCTTTACTAGTTTGCTGAGAAACAGGATTCTCCTGGCTAAGCTAATACAATTTCAGTAATTGGCCCTAATCCTCAAAGCTTCTCATTACGGAGAAAAAAAATATATCCTGTTCTACTACAGCAGCGGTCCCCTACCTTTCTCGCACCAGGGACTGGCTTCATGGAGGAAAATTTTTCCATGGACTGGGGTAGGGGATGGTTTCAGGATGATTCAAGGGCATTACATTTATTGTGCAGTTTATTTCTATCATTATTACATTGCAATATATAACAAAATAATTCTACAACTCACCATCATGTGGAATCAGTGGAAGCCCTGAGCTTGTTTTCCTGCAACTAGATGATCCCATCAGGGGAAGATGGGAGGCAGTGACAGGTCATCAGGCATTAGATTCTTGTAAGCAGCGCACCGCCTAGATCCTTCGCATGTGCAGTTCCCAATAAGGATTGGGCTCCTATGAGAATCTAATGCTGCTGCTGATCTGGCAGGAGGCGGAGCTCAGGCAAGAATGTGAGCCATGGGGAGCAGCTGTAAACACAGATGAAACTCTGCTTGCTCACCTGCTGCTCACCTGCTGCTGTGCTGCCCATTTCCTAACAGGCCACAAACTCGTACCAGGGGCTGAGGACCTGGGGTCTGGGGACCACTGAACTGCAGGACTGGGCGTAATTCACAGAACATTTCTGATCCTTATTTCTGAGCAGCCTTTGGGAGCTCATATGCCTTTGTGAAAACTTCAGACTTTCTCCTTGTGTCAAGAATGGTAGGGACAAATAAAAGATGCAGCAACGCTCACTCCAAATGTGAGCAGAATCCCAAGCCTGTGACCACAGGCACTCTAAGTCATTGTATTCAATGGGGTTTGGCTTAGGTCAGCAGCCACAAAAAGGGGCAGCTATCATCCCTTCTGGGCATCGGTGCAATTGTGGATAGAACTGTGCTCCCCAGAAGTATCTGAAGTCCTAACCGCTGGTATTTCTGAATCTGACCTGGAAACAGGGTATTTGGATGTAATCAAGGGAAGATGAGGTCCTGCTGGAGGAGAGTGGCCCTCATCTAACTGCTGGTACCTCCTAAGGGGAGGGAGATCGAGACAGAGACTTGCATGGGTAGAAGGCCTGTATGACAGAGGCAGAGCTTAGAGCGATGTAGTTACAGCTGACCAGTGGCAGGGACCGCCAGCAACACAAGCAAAGGAAAAGGCACGGGGCAGATTCTTCCTGCAGCTTCAGCGGGGCGGCCACACCAACACCGTGACTTCAGGCTTGCAGCTCCCAGTACTAAGCTATGAGAATACATTCCCGTTGTTGAAAGTCACCCAGTTCGTGCTACTTCGTTTTTTTTAAATAAAGAAAAAGGTTCTGAAATAAGTTAGGAAGCTTGACGAAGCCAAAGAAAGAGTTCCAATGTCACTTCAGTGGCAGGTTTTAAAAACTTCTGAAACCGAAGCAGCTTTTTTTTTTTATAAATAGTTACTATATATCTGAATCACAAGAACTCCAGTGATCACATACAATACTGACTGATTAAAATGACGGCAGGTTTCCTTTTAGTGCAAGTCAAATGGAATCTATAATTTTGTTTAAGCCAATTAAACTAGAAAGCACCAAGATGGAACAATATCCATCCTACCACGGGATTAATTTTTCTGTGACAACAGAAAAATGCAAGATGTCAAAGGAATACATTAGCTCTGTGGGCATGGAAACACCTCCAAATCAGTGTTACAGACTTAGTTCTCTTGGTAAGGGTTATAAAAATACCTGGTGTATTTTTAGAGCATCTATAAAAGGGCTATTGATTTTTTTTAAAAAAAAAAAAGATTTCTACTTTTAAGTGCAAGCTGAAGGAACATGCATAAAACATTTCAATACACAACTTGTAACAAATTTCTGGTTTTGCAAACATCACATGTTAAAAAACGTGTTTACAACACTGCAGGAAGGTGCATGGAAAGAGGAAAACAAGAAAAGCTGCTTTTTGATTTTTACCTTGCCTTTGTCGAAGAAGTGGATGATTTCTTGGTAGAGCTGTTCCTTCAGCTGCCCCTGCGTGGTGGCCTGGTACCCGTCCCGCTGGGTGAGGTGGGCCGCACACACATCCTCTGACCACTAAGGGAGAAACAGAGCATGAGTGGCACCGAGGGAGACACACCCAGGGACGTCAGAACGGAGTGAGCTCCGCATCGGACACGTGTGCAGGCCGCGGTTCTGGAGACATGCGTGGCTGCTGTCATCAGGCCGGGGACTGCCAGGGCAGAGCCTCTGGACATCCCGACAGGCATAAAAGATATGGGGGAGGCAGAGCTGTGGTGGGGTTCAGACAAAAGAAAAACCCAGCAGGTTCTGGAAATGACAGAACCGGCAGCATGCTAATGATGCTTCATAACATCCTGGGACAAATCAGGAGCCAGGTGATCCGGGTCTTCCCAAGGGTGGCTCCCCAGGGCTCTGGTCTCAGTGCTGCGTGGGTTGGCAGTTTAATCAACAGCAAAGAGGGTACATGGAACACATGAGTCACCCAGAAAAGGACTAGAAAGGCTGTCAAGCTCCTTAAAGATGGAGAGGTGTCTTTGCACCATCAGTCCTAGGCATGGTGCTGGGCACAGAGTCAGGGCTTGGCCAATATTCTTGGAAGCATTGGCGCAGTACACGTGTGAGCTGAAGACACAAGAGGAGACACACCAGAGGGAAGGCAAGGCCACTTGACAGACAATTGTCACCTCCTGAACTTGGGCTCAACACATCACTTGATGCCACATCAGTGGTATTAAGTATAGGGTTCAATAAAATTCAGCAGATATTTGGTGAGGACATGCTGTGTGCCACGAACTAGGTCAAAGAGGAGGTGGAAGATGCCCGACCCCCAGGATGGTGCGATTCTATATCACAGAACACCACTGTGTGAGCTAGGACTGGGCCACTGCACTCCAGCCTAGACAACAGAGCAAGACCCTTCTCCGAGAAGAAAGAAGAAGAAAGAAGAAGAAGGAGCAGGAGGAGAAGGAGAAGGAGAAGAAAGAATAAGGAGAAGGAGAAGAAGGAGAAGAAGGAGGAGAGTAAGTGGAGAACAAGCAAAAGAAGACTCCATGGGCACCTAAATGCAGGAGGCATGCGCTCCCACTGGGCGGCCTGGAGCCGCGCGGGAGGACGTGATGAGCATGGCCTTGCTTATTTCGTTTGCAAAAGTGATTTAAAAATGCAAGGAAGTCATTTGGATTCTAACTTGCTTATTCTTAATCTATTTGATTGTAGTTACATTTCAGAATCATCTCGTTTTACTTTTATTCTCCACCCTCCAGTAAAAGTAGACCAGAGCGTGAGCTTGACCCTGTTTTCAGCCAGGCCAGGGAGGATGCTGCAAAGAAAGCAGAAAGTGGGAAGCTGGGGTCCAGGGCAATGGGGCAAGGTTCCAACAGCTGCTTACTGTCTTTAGCACATGCCCCTCCCCGCTTTCCTGAAATCACAGGTCTGGGAGCACCTCCTACTGGACATCAGGGTTCCCAGGCACAGAACACTGGACACGGGCCTGAATGGCTCCCCATTTCCAGGAAGATCAGGCAGGAGTGAGAAGCTTTTAAGTGGTCTGCAAGATTTTTCACCTTAAAATTATACTTGCATAACCCCATTATAATTGGAAATGACAAACTCTTTAACTTTGAAGTTTGTACAACATAATTGGTCTACTTTTATTGGAGGGTAGAGAATAAAAGTAAAACTAGATGATTCTGAAATGTAACTACAATCAAATAAATTAAGAACAAGCAAGTTGAGAATCCAAATGACTTCCTTGCATTTTTAAATCACTTTTGCAAATGAAAACATTGACTAGGGAAGCAAAAATCCTCTCTACCTTCCACTTCAACATGGAGATATAATAATTTGGTGGCTAGGCAAAAAACTAAAGGTTTTTTTGTTTATTTTTGTTTTTCATACAGAAAAACACCCTTGCATTCTTGCCCAAGCTAGAATGCAAGGGTGCGTTTTTGGCTCACTGCAACCTCCGTCTCCCGGATTCAAGCAATTCTCCTGTCTTAGCCTCCCAAGTAGCTGAGATTACAGGTGTGCACCACCAAGCCTGCTAATTTTTTTGTATTTTTAGTAGAAATGAGGTTTCACCATGTTAGCCAGGCTGGTCTTAAACTCCTGACCTTAGGTGATCCACCTCCTTGGCCTCCCAAAGTGCTGGGATTATAGGCATGAGCCACTGTGCTCCGCCAAAACTAAAGTTTTTATTGCTCTTGGTTTTGATGAAAGATACGCCTAACGAAAAAAGAAGATTCTATTTGAGGATTTTCAGTTAGCAAACAATAATATATCTGTCAGACTGAAGAATTTTTATAACAATACAAATCATGTCCTTTGGTGAGTTGATTAACTAGTATGAATTCACATTTATGGTAATATCAAAACATATTTAGAAAAAATTGCAAAATGTAATGAGGCAAAAGATATGGAGAGAGATTATGTAGCATTCATCATTAAACTGGAAAATTCAGAAGCCCAGGGGAAACGATAATGCAATTGGGCCTATTGATTTGAGTTGTGAAACAAACCATCACGCAGTTTGTGACAAACCCATCTGTACTCAGTAAACCCAATGATTAAACAAATGATGCTTTTATGCACATATATATGTTTTACATTCACACATGCATATAAAAGTTTATATTCTACGAGAGACGGAGCAAGGGTTAAGTGAGCAGTTTGTCGACCCCATTTTAATTTCCCTAGGGCAAAAGAAGTATCTTCATGTTTGCAAAACCACCTTGTTACTGAAATTTGAGTTTCTAATAAATGAAGGACATCAGAATTCAGAGTGTGATGGCTGGTGTCAGATGTACCAACTGAAATCTCCATCTTCATAAATTATGCTCCCTGGCAGAGCCTTACGTGGCATGGGGCCAAATGGGTTCTCAGGCAGCCAGCCTCGGGAGGACCACTGATGAGGCCTCCAGACTGAGCTGAGCTCTGTGTGTTTTATTTGTGACAGACACTGCCGTTTCCAGGCAGAGGCAGATTTCCATGTCCAAATGCCTCTAGAGCAGCCTGTGTATATTTGTGTCACAGAAGCCATCAGAAGTTTCAGGATTAGGCCAAAGGTAGAAAGAGTCTTACCAGAGTTTTACTCCAAAACAGTGTTTTCCTTAACTCCTATTACCCAGCTGACACGGCTTAAAGCCTATTTAATGTAATTTTCTCTGTTTTTTTTTTTTTTCTTTCCATTTTTGGTTTTTTGGGAGGCTTGCCTAGATTTGGGAACATGACTCCTTGAATGAGCAATCTTTGTGGAATGCTACCAAACTAAATTCTAATTCTTGTAACTGTTTTTATTTATCCAGTCCATAATTTCTCAAATGTTTATAAGGATGCCATGAGAAAAATAATCTAATAACTTGCTGAAGTTGTAAAATATAAAACTATAGAGGCTATATAGCAATTTACCCATCCATCCATCCATCCATCCATCCATCCTGTAAACAAAGAAAGTCAATGTCTAAAGCTATCTGAGTAATAAAAGGACCGCTAAGAGTTGACAGTTGTCATGCCAGACCCATGCTAGGAGCAACACTCTTTAGAAGAATCAGGCAGAGAGCATGAACGCAAGGTCTCAATGTGAACTAATAAAGTGAAAAGTCATGATCTGGTCCCTAACTCTTTACTAAGACAATTAGGGGTATGTCTCATCCTATCTCTTAGCTGTTCTACCAGGAAAATTCCCTCATGATACAGTTCTCCACCATCCTGAAGTCCTGTAGTCCTGAATAAGGAACTGTAGAACCTCTACCTTGCTGTCAGCTTACAGCCAAGTGATGGGACTTTACAATGCTTAGTGATCACCTGCTATGACATCTTACTAAATCTGCATTCAGTAGGGACAAATCTGTAATCAAAGTACTTCCTAAATATTTTTGTTCATGTCCTTGCATTTGTTTAGTCAATTTCATAAGAGCTTAAGTTATAGGTTTACTAAAATTTGCCATGGAAAAATAAAATTCTGAATACTCTTAGAATTTATAACAACAGAACGATCTAAGTGACCAGTAACTGACATTACCTTCAGAAGCTTTGCATGGAGAAGCAAGGTGTAAGCCGCTTCGGTGTAGTTATCACACTCCTTGTGCAGGTCACAGAGCTTGTACAAATACCTGAGACGATAAAACAGAGGTATGTTCTTAAAATGTCACTAAATAATTTGTGTTGAGGATTGCAAGAGCTAAATTCTATGTTTAACAGTAAATCATGGCTATACTTTCTTTTTACAATGTTCATAATTCCTAACTCCTTAAAAACTTTTGGTACAGAAAGCACTAAGAAAAACTCAGGAAAAAAATAAAGATGATACACAATTAGAATTTTCCTTCAAATTTCTCTTTCCTTTTTATTTTCCCTTAAACATTTTTAATGAGATACACAATGGTTGATTGTGATTTCCTACATTTCTACTGAATCCAAATGCACCAAAAAAAATCCATAAAAATCAAATCCATGAAAACACAGAGCTCCGATGATCAGAGTCAATGTGATCCAAAGAATTTCTTTGCCATTAAGAAATAGAGGTAACTGATTTATTAAATTCATATAGTGTGTTTTTAAAAGTGAGAAGTAAAAAAAATCTTAGAAAATCAGACAATCACACTCAATGTAATGAACACATCACTAAACACTCATGCTGCATAGGTTACATCCTTCTCCTACTCTCCAGAGTGGTAATCTTGCTAATTATTTGACACTAGACTTTAGAAGTAAGCAAGAGAGAGGGGCTCCATCACAGTCCCCCCACTGTAGGGAGCAAGGCAAGTAGGGGGGCAAAATCCAGGAGGCAATGTAAAACATTTCTGTTCTTCATGGAAGAAAGACATAAAAAAAAAACCATGGGACTACGGCATCAGTTAACTAAGGGCAGTCTGAAAAATTATAACTCATCTATGTCTGGTAAAGTTATAAATGGATTTCTTACTGGATTACACGACTTACTGTGAAACATTAAAATTTATGTGCTTATCTTTTTGCAAAAGGGCCACACGACTTGTGAAATAGTCATTTGTAGTTCTGCTTCTGAGCTGGCTAAATGTGATCACCAAGAACTTTGCACCGGTCTGGACAAACTACACAAGGGCCAAGAATGTATCTGGGAGCTCCAACAAACTCTACTTTATACCTTTCACAATTTTCTACAAAATAAACCTTTGTGGCTATAACACATTTCTTAGCATAGGTAAACATACGATATATATTATTATTTATAATAAACAGTGCAGATAAGCGTGATGCATACATACCTTATATACATTTCTTCTCTTTCAATTTCTTTGTAGAAATTCTGAAAAGTGAAACCATAATACTGTTTGAAGAAATCTGTTCCACAAAAGGTGTCACATGCACATTAAAAATTCAAGATACTTCACCTTGTGTCAAACACAGCCAAACGGATCCAGTTCTTTGGATCAGAACCATGTTCACATAAATTACAAAACCATCTTACACTGTTCTTCACATTGTTTTGCTAGTCAAACACAAGTACATTTCCTACACTGACCAGTGATGATTAAAGTCAACTTCTGTCATTTGAAAGTCACCTGTCTTTAGTTAAAACAAGGTATTGCCTCAAAAGACATGAAGACATGATATCTTAGCCATGGTAATCTCATTAGAATAAATAAATACATAGATGAATATCCCAAATTTGGGAATAAGCAAATAAGCATCATCAACATGATTTAAAGCTTTCTGAGCCCAGCATCAGCAAGAGCCGCAAAAAGACAATATAATAATCTAGACCTGAAGTATCCAATACACTAGCCACTAGCCACACGTATTAAAAGGTAAAGTAAATTTAATTGACATTGAATAAATAATTCACTTCCCCAGCTGCAACTGCCATGCTTGGAGTGCTCAACAGCCACATGGGGTAATGTGACTCTATCAAACAGTGTAGACACAGGGCATTTCCATTATCCCAGAACTTTCTGGTAGATAGCACTGTTCCAGGCAGAGAGACCTTCCAAACCACGGTACAAAAATGGGCTATCTCTGAAAAAGCCCCCAGAGAAGGTTAGTCAGTAGATTAAAACCAATAGATTATTTCTACATATTTACTGGAAAATCTCATCTGGTTGAGTATTAACATTTCTATCAAAATTATATTTTTTAATGTGAACATCTCCATAAACACTTTAAAATCTTTATCACATAGGAGGCACCAGAAAGGCACAGAAGTCACCTAACAAGGGCTTAAGGTAAGGAAACATCGTAGTCACTTTCAACTTTCAGGGTGAAATTCAGCACCTAAAAATGCTGTTAGTCTTCTAGAATCGGAGCCGAAAGTAACTAGGGAGTATCACTATTATAGACACATACAATTATCCAGGAAATGGCATAGGCTTTTTAATTTCATGAGCAAAAATCAGCATTGCTTCTACAATTGATGTATCTGAAAAGAAATGATAACTAAGCCTAGAAAATAAGCAGGGGCACATTTAGAAAAATGCACCAAGATTTTCAAGTTTTGTTGCCTCTGACATTTTAACGTCCTCTAGTTCATACGACACGGCTCAGTAATGAGGATATTTTCAGCTGACAACTCAGCGTCACCACAAAGAAAATCTGTATCAAAGGCAGAGGATAAGCCCTTCATTTCCAACTCAATCTCGCCAGTATTTACAAGCTACGGTTTCACACCATCCCCTTTTGTACTCGTATTTTTAATCCTAAGGTTTTGATCATTTTTCTTTACAATTTCACAACGGGAATATCATATGACCTTCATTTCTCTCTTGGAGATACGAAAATGTCTTCTATTTTCTGCCTGTGCTGAGTCCTGTTCACTTCCCAGGACTTCAAAACCTCTCCACAACCAAAGTACACTCATCTCCAATCCCAATTTCTATATAAAACCTTTGTGTTTCTTACGTAAAGGTTCACGCCGTGCTCCCACTCCTCCTGGGATCTGCGGGCAGCCTGGCCTCTCAAGTTCCCCCACATCAGCGCTGACTGACATCTGTGCCAGGCTCACAGCTCAGCTCCCAGAGGAAGCCCATTGGGACTGGCCCCCCAACTCCAATCCACCGCTAGCCACTGATCTTTCAGAATTCAGGCATCTGCATTATATTTCAATTTTGGACTAAAACAGACACCAAGATGAAAATACTGCACCCTACTCTGCATTTAATTAGCCTTGTAAAGGGGCCATGAAGAGAGTAACTGGCATCTTAGAAGTAATGACAAGTCTACCAGTTTCAGAGATGGGATGCATGGATAACTGCACAGAAGAACTAAGTGACACTCAGCAAAATTAGCGAACAATAATTAAAGACTGATCGATTATGAGGTGTCAGTGAAATTCTAGTTAAAGAATTAAAAATATACAGCCAAGATCCAATAGACATGCAGACATCCTTGCGGGAGATGCCCTGGGGACTTATGCGGCCCAGCAGAGTGACTGCTCGTGTCTCTTTTCATTTTCATTATTATTATTATTTTTTGGAAACAGAGTCTCACTCTGTCACCCAGACTGGAGTGCAGTGGCCTGATCCAGGCTCACTGCAACCTCCGCCTCCTGGGTTCAAGTGATTCTCTTGCCTCAGCCCCCTGAGTATCTAGGATTACAGGCACCCATCACCAAACCCAGCTAATTTTTGTATTTTTAATAAAAACGAGGTTTTATTTACCATGTTGACCAGACTGGTCTCAAACTCCTGGCCTTAAGTGATCCTCCCTCCTTGGCCTCCCAAAGTACTGGGATTACAGGTGTGAGCCACCATGCCTGGTCCCATTTTTGTTTTTTTAAGGGCAAGAAAGTAGGACATGAAGGAGCCCACACAACTTAGAATGTTCCACTCACTGTGTTTTGTAAGAAACCATGAGGCTGGTTCTAAAGGAAACTTGGCAACAGACAACTGATAAATTCTATGTTCTTTATTTTACTTATTTAACTGTAGGCTTCGTTTCTGCTTAGTGACTAACAGAGTATATTTTGTACATCTCTAATATCTATACATCTATATTCATTTAGAGATGGTTACCCATCTCTATGAACTCTGTTTTTGTAATAAAAGTACGAGGAGAAAAGGTAAAAACGGACCAGGAAATTGAGCTGGGCAGTGAGTATTTATGGTTAGGATAATAAACCATATCTACCCATCTTTACAACTCTGGTTTCTTGTTTCTCTTTATTCCACAGATTTATTTTCTAAATGAAAAGATTGTTAAAGTTGGGATTCATTTTATCATCCCCAGGAAATGAGTAAGAATAGAATGCTTGACTTTTCATGAAATGATTCAGGACTTTCCTATTTGAAGAAAGTTAATAATGTCAGATAATCTTGAGAACGCTGGGTGTGTTTCTTAGTTAAAACTGAGTGAGTGCCAATCACAGTAACAGCACGTGGGCACTGAGTCAGGCTCTGAATGAAAGAGGAACACATGTTAACAATAGAAACTGTAATTGTAGGTTCTATTACAAGAGTTTGTTTCCTGACCCTGGATTCAGGTGATAAGAGCCCATATTCAGAGCACACCACCATTTCTCCATCGTTTCATGTCCTGATGAGCATAAGAGATCTTGCTTAAAACAAATGGAAGTCTCAATCATCTAAGTTGGAAAACTAATAAACTTATTGATAATTCTTCCTTCTGGGCACTTATCAGCCTCTTAGATTCCCTTAAGGATTAAAATGAACACTATAAAGTTATGTCCATGGTAGGGGAGGATTTTATAAAGGCCTCCACTTCTTTCCCATAGAAAAAATACTAGTTCCTATTTCATGTCAACCGCATTGGCACCATGACAGTAAATTACTTTGAACGTTGGCTGGAATGTAAGAAGACAGTGAAGCCAGGGCCGGGTTCTTTCCTGTCTGTGAAGATCAGATCAGCTGACCTGGGGCAGAGCTTGCTGCTCTACCACTTGGTGAGTCTCCAGGTGAATAGAAACACGAACATAGCCATGGGCCAGACCTCAGGGGCAGACATCAGAAGTCAGTAATTTCTACAGTAGCATAAGACACTACGATATGTCTGCAAACATTTACATTTTTAAAGCTCATGGATTCTTTCTGTGTCCAGCTCATTGATGATTCTTGACACTGTTACAGTGTTTTAGATTTCCAGAATTTCTTTTTGATGATTTCTTAGTGTTTCTGCATATTTTACTCATCTTGTTTTATGTTTTATCTACTTTTCCCACGAGAGCTCTTAGAATATTAATCATAGTTGTTTTAAATCGCAGGTCTGATAATTTCAAACCTCTGCCATATTGGAGTCTGGTTCTAATGCCTGCTCTGTCTCTTCACTGTATTTTTGGCTTTAGTGTGCTTTATAATAATATGTTTAAAGTGAATATGAAAGACTGGGTAAAAGGAATCTAGTACTGGCTCCAGCGGTGGTTTCTGTTCCTGGGCTTCCACTCTGTGCTTCTCTGTATCCTCCTCTCTCTCTGAATTTGGGATCAGAAGTTTGTCTATGGATCTAAGAACACAGAACTGAGAATTGTTGATTGTTTACAATTTGTTCAGCTTTTATCTTGTTGTGAGGATGGGAGTGACAATTTACAAGCTCTTTACATGCTGGACCAAAAACTGGTCCCTCATATTTAGATTTTTAAGGAAAAGAAAACTTGTTAAAAAAAAGTTTATCATTAGCTTAAACAGGTTGTCCAGCCATGGGATGAAGAGGCTAAAACTGCTCATGAGCTTTTACCTGCAAAGTTCCTCATGGCAAAGCACAGATCCGCATTGATACCACAGTGGATGAAAAGTGAAAATATTCCTTTCTGTTTATCTTTTTAATCCACACAACTCTGGCTTTTTAAAGAATGAATGATGTGTCATGTTCCTCCTGGCAAGAAAGTCCATTTCCATGAGCAAAAAGCAGCTACAAGTCCATACAAAGGGTGGATGTGGCAGTGAAGGCTACGTATCCACATGGTGTTGGTGACTCTGAAATCAAAAAGCTGGTGGCTGGGAAGAGAAGGGAGGCAAGCAGAGCAAAGCAGTAGTGTTTTCTTGCATTACTGCCATGGGACAGGCAAGGAAACTTCATGGCCAGAAGTTAGCCCTTCTGTCTCTTTGTAAGAGAAGCAGTGAAGGGAGAAGCAGAGAGCTCTGGAGCCAGGTTGTGGGGGTCACGAGAATGCTGAGAGCCATGAGGCTGGCTGGGAACTGAGCTTGTTGTAAAGCTTCCCAAAAGCTCATCAGTGCTAATGCATTTCCTGGATTAGGGACCACAAAGACATCAGGAAAGGGGTGTCCATAGAACCCAGCCATATCAGGGCAATAATGGGAATGCAAAAGGCAGAAGATGGCAGCAGCCAAAGTGACCCAGGCATCTGCTCTCCATGGTGCCCAGATCTGGTTTCCTGTGGCTGCCGTAACAAGTTACCATCAACCTAAAACAACAGATATGTTTCTTCTCACAGTTCTGGAGGCTAAAATCTGAAATCAAGGTGTGAGTAAGACAATGTTCCCCTTGAATGTTCTATGGGAGGATCCTTCCTGGCCTCCTCAGGCTTCCGGTGGCTCCGGGCATTCCTTGGCTTGAGGCTGCATCCCTCCAATCTTCTGCCTCCATCTTCACAAGGTCTAGCCTCTGTTTCTGTGTCTTCGCCTCTTTTGTCTCTTATGAGGACATCTGTCATTAGAGTTAACACCTCTTCCCTCCCCGTGCAGGTAATCCAGGATAATCCTGTTTGAGATTCTTAATTTCATTATATTCGCAGAGCCTCATGTTTCCAAATAAGGTCTCATTCACAGGTTCTAAGGACTGGGAGGTGGATCTACCTTTGAGCCACCATTCAGCCCGCCTGCTATATAGGACACGTTTATTGTCTCCTAATAACAAAGCCTAAGACTGTAATTAATGAGGCACTACCCTGGCTGCAAAATACAATGACTCATCATTCACAATGACAAGGAGAGCTATGTTCAAATGTCCAGAGATGGGACAATTTTACAGACTTATTCAGAGTGGATGACTTCATGATTCCTTCCCTGCAACAGATGAGGAAATAAGTAAACGAGATGATTCTTCTGCTGTGGAAAGCTCCGTGGCTGTCACAGATAAGGGCTTTGGCAGTCCTTGCTTCAGTTTCTGGTGTGCTATAAAAACTAAAGAAACTGTAATTAACCTTTTACTCACCAGCACATTGACGGTGCAGCTCATGCGATTTTCTTTGTTCTCATCATGCATGATGGTTCTATAATCCAGAAGTCTTTCCATCAAGCGCACAACGAGTTTTACAAAAGTTTCTCCTGTTTTGGCGAGGTATTTATGCTTCCTGCAGTGCTCCAGAAGGCTGAAAAATAATTATACACACCTTGTTAATCACACTCAGAAAAAGAAACTCAGTGGAGGTGCAATTTTAAATATTTTCCATTATTAACACATTTTAATTATTTCTGGGCTACAAAGTTCATTGTAGTCTAATTATGGTCTCCCTGTCTCTATATCTCTCAGGCATAAATCCCACTGCTAGTCAACACTTACATTTTATCAAATAACACTTTGTACTGTTCGTCTCCTCTGCCTCCTTCCACTTCATGATCCAGCTTGGTGATGATCTCATTTTCAAACTATAATTAAACAGAGGAAGCGTAAATAATCAGCATGGCAGGGATTTCATTTTATGACTTGAGTGTCAATGGAACATAAATCAGCAAGAGAGATCATCATAGACAGCGACCCTCTGCCTTTGAAGCCTCATTTCATTTAAGAGTTACCAACTCGGAACCCCTGGAGGTTTCTCTTGATCCCCTGCCACAGGAGGACCTTTCATTTCCTTTTCTGGTTAATGGAGCCTGAACATGCATGTCCTGATAGCAGGAGCAAGAACAAGGGGAAGAAAGACAACGAAACTGTGGGTGGGGTGGGGGGGGGGGGCGGGAATCAAAGAGCAGCATGAAAAAGTCTCAAACTTTATCTCTACACACACGTAACATCTAAAATAGCTCGTTGGTTCCTGAAACTGAACAGATGGTGTTTCCCCTGCCAGCGAACAGTTCTGAAAACATCCTAGGGGCCACTTAGCTGCTATTTCCTGATAGATCCTAGTGAAATACCTCACTCTGGCTGAAAAACATGTTCTAAAGAGCGAGAGGAGCAATGTCCCTTAAGATAAACCACCAGGCACCGTAAGAAGGTCCATCTGTAACCTATCCTCCATCCCCAAACTTCTTATTAAATTTCCTGGGAATCAGGGTGCAGAAGGGTTGCCAGTATCAGCTAATTATTTCTCAGATCCATACTTTTAGAAAAACTCTCAATTCCGGGGAGGCACAAATCTCTAAAATGTCTTCAAGTGTCTGATCAGGCTGAAAATACCTCAGTAACAATGGACTTGTTTTCCCCATTCTCCCTGTCCATTTCCCCATCCCTGGCAGAGTTCACAGCCACCTCAGTACTGGGACTCCAGTCAGGTGACCAGCCATGCTGCAGGGGTCCCTGAGGTTACCCATGAATTTGTACCGGTAGCAAGGAGGGGATGAGGGAGTGTTCGTTCCCCTAAAGACAAGACATCCAAACTCTGAACTGAAGGAAGATGGACAAAGGAAGAATTGAAGAAAGCTGAATTCAGGGTCCAGAAAGCAAGTACGCCATGGACACGTATGCAAGGGTCCCCAGGATCTCTTTAAAGCCATGTTCAATCACCTCCTTTCTCAGGCAACATTCCTCAAGCTGCCCACTGTTATTAGGATCCCAGTGGAAGCTAAGCTGAGTGAGAGGAAGAATTTTTCCTTGGTCATTGCTCTAGCCAGCCCCAAGACCTCGACAGTGCCTCTGATGCTCTAATGGAATGAATATGCTGTGTGCACATAAACTATTGAATACAGTGGGTCTTAGACTGGATAAAGGTGAAGAGGGCTTTGTATGTCATCAAAGGAGTGGTCCAGAGGGTTGATAAATGACAACCTTCATTCTTAGCCAAGCTCAGCCCAGTGGTGAACACAGCTCATCCAGAGTGCCTGTGACAGACACTACGGACACTGGGGACTTGGGGATCCCCCTGCAGAAGCAGCTGACTGTGGAGCCTGAGAAGCAATAAGCAAGGAGTGGTAAAACCCAAGGAGGACCCTCAAGGTGGACACAGACGCCCTGCCTGTCCTCAATCAGTACACACTGCCCAGAGCCACAGCTGTATCACACTGTACAGATGAAACACAGGCTTTCAGGCCTGGAGAGAAGTATTGATTCTTGCCTGACATCAAGGACTCAGCAACATCCCCAGAACCTGGACCTTAGCAAATATCTCCAATTTTCTTCTTGATCTTCTCCATGGTCTCCTCCCCCAAATAAACACTCATTTTTGATTCTGTCTGGCCTAAGAAGTTCGGGGATTTTAGCAACATATACAGATGGTTCCATTGAAGAAGGAAGAATGCCTTGCTTTTTTTTTTTTTTTTGCCTGAAATCTCACATTAACGATTTTTTTTACTGTAAAATAATAACCTTTTGATACTAACCACTACTATCCTGCTCTTTACAGAAAAGAAGTCTGTAAAAGGCAGTTCTGTTTGGAATCAGATACTAGGGAGATCACTTGGTAGTGGCCCAAAAGTTGGCATTTCAAGGCAGTACCATCTCCCAGACGGTGTCATGATGCAGACAGTCTCCAAAGACTAAATGTTTGATGAGGGCTGATGCTTCAGGACAAATAATGAAGATACAAAATAAAATTAAATTTCATCAAAACATGATTCAATTTCATGTATGTTTAATGAGTACAGACAATATGAAAGGTACAGAGAATGCAGAGAAATGTGCCTTCTCCTGACATGGGCAAACACAGACAGGTATTTAAAATCACTCATCACTGGTCAATCAGAAGGGATCTGAACATGGAGTCTAGGTTATGAAAACTGCGTGTTTTCTCTGCTTCCATGCAAATCTATCTGTCACAAACACAGGCAATGAGGAAGCTGCAGCTACCTAGGTATGCTGCTGATCAAATTTTGACTGATGAACTTAATGCTTTCCAAAAAGAATGGATGAATACTAAGTGAACCACACAAAGCTGATTCTAATTTTACTAACCCTAGTCCAAACTAGGTAACTTACACAAACACCTGGCCTCCCTATTCTGTTTATTAGCAAGGATTCAATACCAGAGATCCACAGCTAGCCTCTAATTCCAGGATCCTCCTTAATTTTTACAGAATGCACTTGAATTGATTCGCTAGTGTGCTGTGAACTGTTACCATAATCAGAATTAAACGATCCTGTCCCACTAAATTGGAGATAGTATATTTGCTGATAGAGCAGAGCTGGTTTTATAAAAATCATGCTTATTATCTTCCTTGTGAATGCACACTGGTGATTTGCAACAAGGTTCTCTATGGCTGGGATAAAATTAGCAAGGGTTTACTGTGTTGCTCAAAAGGTGGCAGAGGCTCACTCACGTGATAAGCAGAACCATTCCATTTTCTTCTCTTTTCTGAATCCCTAATATTGCTACAAAAATATCCACAGGGTGTCTAACTTAAAATACTGAACAGAGAGTCTCTAAGCATCTGATACCAGCAGCCCTCTGAGAACATGAAACAAGAGAACACTTAGGTACAGAAGGCCTTTCGGAAAGTTCTGTTAAATTGAATGTGATGGAGTCAGGGGTCTACACTCGAAGTGATATAGACGTCTTGTTAATTCAATTAACTTAGAAAGGAACCACTGCTTTTGCCACTTACTGCCACAGTTAACCATAGGCTACTGGCAGCTATTCGGAAGATCGTGGAGAGAAGGATCCCAGTAGTGGCTAATCCAAAAGCCAGTTATATTTGGTTTGGAATGCTTAATTTTTGTTTTAGGTGAGATTTACTATTCTTACTCTAATGCATCTGTAATTTTATGCATCTGTAATGTATACAATCAACCTGCACTTTCCAGACATCCAGGACCATGCTTTACATAATAGAAGAGGTCTAGGGTTCTGTGGGAGTGCAGCAGGAAGCTGGACCAGGGTGGAAAGGTTTGCACAGATCACTCATCACCTTGACGGAGGGCTCTGAGGTTATCAAGAGCTGGGTGAATTCTGAAATCTATGGGCATGGCCTGCTAAGTACATTAGCAGAAGGGCTTATTTGACCCTTTACAAATAAACCTTAGTAGACTTAGTAACTCTTTGCCCAAAGTGCTCTAGTTTCTCTTGTATTTAAAGAAAAAATGCTCCGAAGATACTGCAGGCAGGGGCATGGTGTTCGACCACCTCCTGGTTTCAGAGGGCACCAAGGAATCAGACTCTCCCTGCCTTCTCTCCCTTTAGACGGAACTGGGCCAATCTGATGAAACTGCCCAGCCACACCTTTCCTCCTGAGCATTTGCAGGAGGAGGTGGGTGGGAGAAAGTTGCTGGGCTGTATCCGGGTGGAAAACATGGCTAAGAAGATGTAACTGGCAAGCTTCAGCAGAGAGAAGCGTGGCACCTCACAACCCTTGGGGCTCCAGGCACCCATGCCGACATCCTAGAAGTGACTGGTCCCTCCCAATCTGTCACTCAGCCTTGAGTCCCTGTGCTCAGACACACTCATATCTTTATGTATAGAGCATTCCTCTTGCCTAACCACTCTGTAAACTTAATTACACACTTAATTAATCGCTGGCACTTCATCTCACATTCAAAAGCCTCCACATTCTCCTACGTCCATCAAGCAGGGGGCTTGCTGACCTTGGAGCTCTTGTGAAACACTCAAGAGCCTCGAGGTCCCAGAGACAGTCACTCTGAACTGCCTGGCTGGGGAGCTGTCCATCACCAGGCCATGACACCTTGTAGACACTTGAGACAGGTGCAGTGGCTCCTTATGCCCACATGACACAGATTAAGGAGCGGCTTTTGGGCTGCATGCAATTCCAGTGGACTCCGGGAACATGGCCTCACAGTAAGTCCTGTTTAATTTGGTTAAAGGGGGTTATGGAAGTTTGAGAATCTCCTTGCTGGAGGGCTTTTACGAATGGAAGTCAATATAATCACAACTCCTGGAGTCAAGAATATTGGTTTCGGTTTCCATGGCCTGTCAGACCACCTTTGGGTCTGGATTCAATGAAACAGAAGCCTCTTGTGCCATATTTCCTCTTTAGAAAAGAATTATTTTGAAATGGAAAGCAAAAATCAACCAACCAACAAATAAAATCTCAATGAATTAAAGAATAAACAAGATAGAACTGCCACCAAACTTACTCAGACTCCTATTACAGTGGAAAATACATTGGCCTTTCTACCGAGTGGCAGAAGCTGCCGACATTCACCCGGGCTATTCAATTACTGGCTTCCGGTTACCAGCATGGGCGGCGTGAAGAGATTATTCAAACAGGAGCTCGGCAACACTGATGACACAAAGATTACTCATGTTCTAATACTGTTACAACTAAATGGGAATTTCTGGAAGTTGTGGAGCATTTTACTGAGTCTCACAAAGATGACAGAAAATAGCTCCGTGATTGAAAATATTATTTTTGCTGGGCAAAATAATATTTTTTTCATTTTTCATTCCATTTTTATTAACGGTCTATGGCCCATATGGTCATTTGCTGCAATTCTCAGCTGTTAGTTCTGTATTTTCCAAAGCCATAACAAATGGAATTCTTTAAAAAGATGCCAGGAGGGAATTTAAAAGTATGCTTTTTATTATGAAGCAAAATCCAGTATGAGGGTGAGACTTGGACCACTGTATGTTGGAGTGCAGGGTTCTTGGTGAGGCAGGGAGAGTCAGCTTAAGGCCAGGGGAGGGCTCATCTCCTGTAACCAAGGGCAGGCTGGTCCAAGTGGATGGCATAATGGGCACGAAGACCCCAATGCCTCCCCACATCTCCCATGCCAGCATATCAGTCCCGAAATCTTCCTAAGTAGGATCTCTCCTTTCAAACGAATGGAGATTCCTAGAGTCCTGAGTTTAGGGGTAAACCTGCTACTCTGGAGTGGGGTGGGGACAAGGCAAGGGGGTGGCCTGAACGCAGTAGTGGTGGCATCTTGAGGAATTGGCCAGCTGTAAGGAAAGGGGGCAGAGAATGTGTCCTCAGGCACCAGCACAGGAAGAAGCAGCAGGGGGGATAATTTAGGAGAATGGGTGGGGCATTTGGATCATAAAAGATTCATAGAAAGTGCTGGGAGAGCCCGGATGACCACAGGCAGCTGCAGCACTCAAGAGATGAAAGAGGCAGAAGAGATGAGAAATGGGTTTTTGTTGAGGAGCTGCAGTGACTGCCTCAGGTCAGCTGGACACAGCTGCTCTGGGGAGGTGGTGATGAAGCTCTGCAATGGCCTCCAGATGGAAGGTCTCTGATGCAAATGGAAGTCCCTTGTGAAGGGTCACGCTCTGGCAGGAGCTTGACCAGACAGACACCAGGAGACAGGAGGCCCCCAGATGTCCACAGTGGCCTTGAGTATGGACAGGGCAGGAAAGTGACACAAGAGTGCCCAGCAACGTAGGGGGATGGCGGATGACAACAGCCAAAGGGCTAGGGCCACCCTACAGGCATGGCTACAGTGGGCGTCCACTGGGGCTTCCCGCATGTATCCCTGCCTCCCACGACTTGGAGTATCTACACTGCAAGCCCTAGGAGGAAAAGAAACCCATCCACAGGCAGCAGCATCCTGGCCATACACAAACAGGGAAGAGATGGTTGAGAGGCACGGGATTGCAAGAGCGTCATGCAGCATCCAGTCGCTGGGACGCCTTCCTGTCAATGCACCAGAGCTCTGCCATGGCTGTGGACCCAGCCCACAGTGAAGCATGTGATTTTGAAGGTTGAAGGGATTTCTAAAAAGAATTCAAGGCCACTGTGCACATCCAGGGCCTCTTATCTCACAGGCTTCTGTCTGGCCCAACTCCTGCAGGGCACGGCCCTTCACAGGGGACCTCCACTGGCAACTGGGACCTTCAGCCTGGAGCCCTCTGCAGAACTTCCTCGCCACCTCCCCACAGAGAGTGCTGTCAAGCTGACCTAAGACACTCACTGCAGCCCTGGACAGAGTGTCCCAGGCCACAAGGAGGACATGGCCCATGAAAGGATGACTCCATGCCACTCCATCCTACCACCAAGAGAGCCCGTTCAACACCTGGACCCTGTAGAAGCAGGATAAGGGCAAGGCTGAGCCTACTCTGAGGAAAATTTGTGCTCTTTCTTGGACCAGTGGAGACAGGAAAGCAGTAGCCTCTTGGGGAGGTGTATGGGCAAGAACATTCTAATGAAATGCCCTCTGCTGCGGCTGAAGAACATGAGAGCAGAAACTCTGGGCAATGTTAGAAAAGCCAATTTGTAACACATGCTTTTAAAATTCCAGTAATGGTTTGGTGCCGTTTAGTCTTGAGTTAAATAGCAGGTTTTTCTTCTGATTCTAGCAGGTCTCCCCTCGACACCAATTGTTAAGAGTAAAATACAACCTGGACATATATATTATTTCATATTTCACAAAGAGTAGCGTATTAACAGCTCCACTCAGAAAGGCATAGCAACCCTTACAAAATAAGCTATATCATGGGTTCAAAATAATAACGTGTTGTAAAAATGAAACCCCCTAATGTCTTCCCCTCACTCCATTAGGTTTGCACATCTGCTCTAAAAGTGGAGGCAACTGAAGCCCTTGCTGGCATGACTAATAAGGTGAGATAACTGGGCTTGCGGCGGATGAGTTCAGTAGCAGCCAACCATCCCCAGCCCAGGAGCTCAAGGATGGAGAAGCAGGTGGGGCCAGCCCTGCACCAACATGCCACCCACATGCCCACATCACCAACAAGAAATAGGGACCATTCCTTGTGCTTCAGGAAGATCAGCTGCAAGGGACGAGTGGAACCGGGGGCAGAAAGGACTTAGGAAATGTACATAGAGCGAGTCAAGAGACAAATACTGTGGCCCAGGAAGAATCCTGGAGTAGTGCAACGGTGATTGTGCAAAGAGGACTGATGCTGCAGGCAAGACAGAGGGAGCACTGATGAAGCTTCACAACCCACTGCAACGGAGGCCAGGGGAGCAGGCAAAGGCCAGGCCCATGTGACCTGCAGCCGGAAAACGCAGCGACAAGGAGACTGGAAGAAAAGGGGACGATGCTACAGGCTTGGAGCATTCCAGCTGGGAATCTGAGGTGGGCACATCAAACAGAAGAAAATGGATCTTTTCCCAATCACAGAAGCAGATTAACATACCTGAGAGATTTTTAAAAAAACAAACGTTAGCTTTTCTAACTTATTTTAAAGATCTTTAATGTACGCTATCCGTTGTCTGCAGAAGTTAAATCAGATGACACCACAGATAAACAAGTGACTCTGAACCAACAGTTCAGGTGGATGACCACGCTCAGCCCTGATTGGGGGGGGGGAGGTCCTTCTTGAGGGTGAATCTGTCTTTGCGCTTATGCCTGTATTTACGTAGATCCAAGCAAGGCACGGTTCATGCTAGTGAAATAGTTTGTTGTTTATGAGATGGAGCTCAATGTGCCGACTACTTCATGGTATTACTCAAAAACAGTCTGGTTTTCTGGAAAGATGTCTCCTGACACTGGGTCGATTTTGAAGCCCCAGTGGGAGACAGTGTTTAAAATGGCGGCACAGCTTCCGTGGCTCTCATTAACTTCAGAACATTTCCTAGCAAACCTGCGGCCCCTGCAAATTGGAGAAAATCAAGCGCTTCCTCAGAAGATTGTTGTGAGATTTTTTAAACTTACCGCAAGGCAGCCATGAGAGAAAAAGAATATGAGGGAGAAGGGGAACAGTTCAGAAACCAAACTCTTATTTGTCTTTATTCTAACTGCCCTTGACCTTATTTTGGCCCTAAGACTGCTTAAAAAATGACAAATGGAATAATGTTTTAAACACTTTTGATCTTAGTTTTCTGTGCTAGTGACATTTATCTATAAAAATACACTTTCTCCCTTAACCTCATTCTTTAATAGCAATTTTTCACAAAGTCCTTCTTTGGGCTTGATTTACATAAAATTCCAAAAGTCTGATGAATTTTCTGCCTAGGAAAAAGCATTTCAATCACAATTCTTAGTTCCAAGGAGTTGGCAGTGAAACTGGGGCCATGATGCACTGCCAGGAGCAATGGAGGTGGGTCAAACTTTATGGTATTAATGCCAAACCATTTGGCAATAATGTCAAAAGTTACAAAAATATTTGAAATCAGTAATTACATTTATGAGAATGTATACTGGGAAAACTTTCAAAATAAATTTAAGCTATATGCATGAATGTGTTCGCCGAACAGTGATTCAGAGCAGTGAAAATCTGCAAACAACCTACCTGTTTAGTTATAGGGGATGGATAAGAAAATGACAGTTAATTTTAAGGCATCACTAATATCATGGTTATTATAATATTAAGGGAAAATTCTTTGATATATTGTCAAACAGAAAGAACATTAATAAAAATATCTAGGTATAATATTTACAATGTTGTATTAGTGCAGTCTTTGTACAAAGATTTTGCACATACAAAGAGTGATAGTGAAACAGGAAAAAAAAAACCGCTGTTCTTTTGAAAATGAATTATCTTTAATATTACAAAAAGTAAATATAGGGAGATCTTCTGCTACCATGGAAAAAAAGAGAGAGAAAGGAAGGAAAGAAGGAAGGGAGGAAAGAAGGAAGAAAGGGAAGGAGGGAGGAAGGAAGAAGGGAGGGAGTTACTAACACCACTCATCTCAGCCCAACTGACATTACATTGGGAAGTTAAACTAAAGCCCTCTCTACCGTCCATGGTTGGAATAATGTGAAAATAACAGTCACCAGTCACCTTATAAAAAACTGCCTAGTGGAGCAAAGTGCAAAAAACAAATAATGATCTCCTAGCCAGGTGTTAGGCTCCTCTGCATGGGGTTTCGAAGCACAGTTGTGGGCGCGTGGAGGGTAAAGGAAATGACTCCAGCAGTCGGACTCTGTTCATGTCCTGTGCGCTCCTCCCAGCTTCGGGAGTAACCCCGATGAAATGGCCATGCCAAGGTATGTATGCAGTGCTGGGCCCCATGGTCCTGCAGACACTGGAGACTCATCCTGCAGGCTGCCCCCTGCATTCCACAAACACCAAGAACAAGGTGAGGTTCCAGCTTTGCGGGAAGAGCAGCATCCACAGCCACCTTTTATGCTGGGCATCATGCTAGGGGGTGTACAGGTCTGATTTTCTTTCATTCTCACAACACGCCTTTCTGGTAGATTCTATCTCATGCCAATGTTACAAGCTTTAATTGGAGACTTAAAAGATGGTGAGTGATTTGCTCAAGACCCAGATAACAGCTGGCTAAGCCTGAGACTCAGTCTCCCTGACCTCTGTATCTAAACTCAGCTTCTACTCACAGTACGGAGACGGTTTTGGTTTCGTATCCCTCTTTTCTGTTCTAGGAAACAGCAAAATCATTCTTCGTGGATACTGCCTTCATGTGATATGATGAAGATGACCAAGGAAAATCTATAAATTACTCAAAGCTCTCTTAAATGATAACCTTCAGAGATGGGTAAGGATAACGTACCCTTTAAAATTAGATCCTACTAACATCAAACTGTCTTGATTGATGAAGTTTTGATTTACTCTCAATGTAGGACTTTTTCTCAAATTTCCATTAAAATGTTTACTATATTGACTTATGTGAATTGCTATAATAATTTTCAATTTTTTTTTTTTGAGATGGAGTCTTGCTTTGTTGCCCAGGCTGGAGTGCAGTGACAGGATCTAAGCTTATTGCAACCTCTGCCTCCCGGGTTCAAGTGATTCTTTGCCTCGGCTTCCCCAGTAGCTGGGATTATAGGCGCCCACAACCACACCCAGCTAATTTTTGTATTTTTAGTAGAGATAGGGTTTCACCATCTTGGTCAGGCTGGTCTTGAACTCCAACCTTGTGATCTACCCGCCTTGGCCTCCCAAGGTGCTGGGATTACAGGTGTGAGCCTCCAAGCCTGGCCTTTTAATTTTAATTTATTTATTTAGAGACAGGGTCTGGCTCTGTGCCCCAGGCTGGAGTGCGGTGGTGTGATCACAGCTCACTGCAGCCTTAACTTCCTTGACCACAGATGTGCACCACCATGCCTGGCTAATTTTTGTATTTTTTGCAGAGATGGAGTTTCACCATGTTTCCCAGGCTGGTCTTGAACTCCTGAGCTCAAGTGATCTGCCTGCCTTGGCCTCTCAAAGTGCTGGGATTAAAGGCATGAGCTACCACATCTGGTCCACTATAATAATTTTTAAAGGTATCTTTCAATTCAGAGGACTCCCTACCACTTGGGCTTCTCCCAGGTCTCTTGCAAAGCATCATGGCCAAACCATGAATACACTAAGGAGAAAGTCAGAGCATGTGGACATGTGTGTGTGTGTGTGTGCACGCACATATGTGTATATGTGTGGATGTACATGTGTATGTGTGTGTGTTGGGATGTGCACGTGTATGTGTGGGTGTGGGTACCAACCAAGAATACATAAACACTATATTTATTTTCTTGGGATTCAGAAGGAGATTTTGTTACTCATCCTGAGCATAAGTTATGCAGCAGAGTTTGTCCTTCATAATGTTACAGTATGTTCTGAGCACTTTATATACATTTTTTTAGAGGAATTTTCTTCAGTTCCATTGCACAGGCAAAAGACCAAGACACACACTTAAGAGAATAAAAGCAAATACTTTAGCTTTCAAAATAATGTAATTCTGCAATAAGTAGCCAGTCTGAGAGAATATAATACACGATATTTGATTAAACACTCTATAAGAGCATATCCCAAGAAGTGGGAGAAAGAGACTTTTATCCCAGGTTTAATGTGTAAGCAAACCCAGATTAAAAGAAGTAAGAACTAAAAATTGAGAATAATCCTCCCGAAAGTTGAGTGCAAGGTATGATAAGCTTCTTCAGTTAGGAAAATCATAGGCTTTTTCTCTCTCAAGATGTAGGAAAATGTGTCTTCCACTCTAGAACTGTCTACAAATTTCTTTCAAGGTTTTCAAGTTTGTCTCCTTCATGTCCCCAGGCCACTCACTACACATCTATGTCCTTACCATTTGGAAGCTTCGGGTCGAATGGAATTCACACTGCATCATATCAAAGAAGATGGGGATGGTGGCTTTGCGCAGTTCTGTCTCAGGAATTAATGTCATTTCTAATATCGGGCCCACCATTTCTGGAATAAACTTTATCTTGTGTTGACCTTGGAATAAAGAGATACAGTATTCAGAAAAAAATAAAAATAGAATTCTAAAATGGGGTTAAATGGATAAAACAACACAACACAGATCACAGTGACTATGAGCAACAAGATCCTGAAAATGTGCATCTATTTCTTGTCTGCAGATGATGATGTTGAACTTTCCTAGCCATTAGCATAAGAAGTGGCCTGTATTCCACATGTTATAAGCGAAGGTATTCAAAGATTCATGCAATATAAGCCTCTAATTGTGACTTCCCCATCAGAGAAGATAAACACTGTTTTATAAGTAGCCAGTTCTATCAGAGGGATGAAGGACACATGTAGGTGATTCCCAGTTCTGAATAGAACAGGGGCTGGGAATGGGGAGTCTCAGCCTCTGACTCTGCCCAGTGACAGGAACAGGAGCCGACAAATGAGAGAGCAGATGGTCTCTTGGGTCCTTTTTATCTCTCGCATCTTACGAAGAGGAGTTTGCCATTTGACACCTCTGTAAATAATGCAGAATGATTTCCATAACATCCCAAATGACTCCAATCAAAGTAAATCAAGGCACTGGCATCTGAGTCTGAAACCCTGAAAACAGCAGTGATTCTACATTTTCCCGCTGTTGTTTGATAGGAAAATACTTATTTAAAGAACTACTTTATTAATCTCATCTCGCCTATCTTGTTCCAGATATGATTTTTAAAGAATTCAGAAAAATGTTTCTCAAAAGTTTTTCAAATGTGACTAATAATGAATATGATCATATTAGCTAGCATTCGCAATTTGCACGACAAGCCCAGGAGAAAGCATCGTGTCACTGAATTTTCACGGTGACCTTGTGAGATGGGTACCTTCTTAACCTGTTCAACAGACATGGAGAGTAAGCTGTGCTGGGAGCTGTTCAGAGAAATAGAGGAGCGGGACCTGAAGCTGGGTCTGACATTATGAAGGCTTAGCTATGACCCTCATTTTACAAATTCCCTCCCCGTTTGCTTATCTTAGGATCTTTGCATGGCACTCGGACCCTATCCATCTCTCTGAAAGAGAAATTGTTTGAGCTGTCCACTCCCATATTTATCCTCTTTAATTGCAAAATGAACAGAGATGTCAGTGATCTGCCATTTTAATGACCACTGCTGAGACATTACAGTTCTAAAATAAGCCCCCAGAAAGCAGAGACTGGCTTCTTGCAAGCACTCAATTTATGTTTTTAATTTCAAGGGTTTTTGTTGGTATTTTCTTGGTATTGTACCTTTCTGGGCCTTTGTCTCTGACTCAGAAAGATGCTAACCCAGGATCACCATCAAGAAATCTGGTGACCAGGCAGAGCAGCTGGCAGTTGAGCTTGACATAGTGGCCAGCCCCTCCTTCCTGCTAGTTGCTGGTTGGCTGCCATTGCGCCCACCCCAGCCGGGGACCCCAAACTCTGTTGGTGCGTGGCTGCTGTACTCCTGAGGACCAGGGCAAGCTCATCAAGAGCTTGAAGTGAACCAGGCAAGGTCAGAGACACGGCAGAGCGGGGAAACCACAGCAACCAGCAAGCTTCCGTCACTGCCTGGACACTGCACCTCGGGAACAAAGCTCCTGGAAGACTCACTTCTAAAAACTGGGCTGCAAACTTTAGTTAAGGTGACATGATGAAACTCAGAGGCAGGTTCCAGCAAAAAGGTGGTCTTTTAAAAGCCTACCCTCTTGTCTTTCAGAAATCTTGATTTTGTTTTCATTTCATCCTACTGTAATTAAAACCATTTCATTTCCAACACATACCGGAAGAACGCCCAAGAAATTAAATGTTTGAATAAAATATTGGCAACATTTTGTTGTTAACACCAACGGTGTATCCTGAGTTAATCAATCTTACTAATATTTTTACAAAATCAGGACACTAAATTCTTTAGTTTTCTTTGCAACTCAGTGAATACAGATTTCTGTTAAAAGAATCATTAAACAAGTTTGGCTACTACAACTATACCTAAGAAAATACATAATCCTAGTAATTAGACTGAATTACTCTTTACCGGGTGGATATACACACTAATTTAACCTTCAATAAGGGATCTAAATGTAATTGACATCGTATTTTTCACTGTTACTAAATAATTAATATTTTCACTAAGGCTATCAGTGTGTGATTCTCATCACTTTCCCAAATGCTTGATGTTTCTGAAAGGCCTGTAACTGTTGCAAAGCATTCTCTTGAAAATGCTATTATATTCCATCTCTCAGGTGACACTTTCCTTGTATTATGCTTAAAAAATGTCAAAGCCAATGTTTCAGAAAACAGATGATGGTGACAGCAAGTTGTTCATCAACCACAATTTCAGTGTCATAAAGTTCTGTCTGTCACCAACAGGTTTTATTGCTTCAAGCTGGGAAAAACATATAAAGCAGTAGCAAGTGATTGTTGACGCAGGGACTGGGAAAAGAAGCTACCAAAACGACAGTATCTTCACCTTTGACTATTACAGAAGGGTACTATTATTACAGAAGACACATTGGCCTGGAGCTGCTACCGGGTTCTGAGGATAGTGGCATCCCTGGGAACTGACTCTTCACAAACCAATGGTCCCCAAGGTGAGCAGGAGTGGGTGGGGATGTTCTCTGGTAGACACCTTTTTTTTGACTTTTGCATTATGGATTTCCCTTGGAGCATATCTTGCTCAAATTTAACAATGAACTCAGATTTGGAATCAATGAGGACCAACGTGACGCCTGCGGTGTAGACTTAAACAAAAAGAGGACGCAGCCAGGTGTGGTGGCTCAAGCCTGTAATCCCAGCACTTTGGGAGGCTGAGGTGGGCAGATCACAAAGTCAAAAGATTGAGGTCAACTGACCAACATAATGAAATCTCGTTCCTACTAAAAATACAAAAATTGGCCGGGCATGGTGGTGTGTGCCTGTAGTCCCAGCTACTTGGGAGGCTGAGGCAGAAGAACCGCTTGAACCTGGGAGGCGGATGTTGCAGTGAGCCAAGATCACACCACTGCACTCCAGCCTGGGCAACAGAGCGAGACTCTGTCTCAAAAAAAAAAAAAAAAAAAAAAGAAGAAAAAGAGGACATATTTTTGAGACAAAGGAAGGTGATGAGAACATTTGAGCTCCAGTCCTTGCTGGTCTTATCGTCCACCTAGAATCTGTTCTAGCTACAGAGCACAGAGCTGTTTCCCCTGGGAGCAGTATCTTCTTTTCTCACCACGCCAGGGCCTCCCCAGTCGGTAGCCTCCCTGTGGATGTTTAAATTACCTCTTCACAATCACCGGTGTTCGAAAATCCGGGACATTAAACATAGACTTATCCCAGGAAAATCTCTGGATACACCAGAGCAGGCAAAGCAAAACGTTCCACCACCCAGCCAAACCCATCAGGCCACATTGCATATGGGTTTTCATGAAAAGCACACAGTTTGCCCAGTCACCAAAAAATACCCATGAAGGGAATCCCTGCATGAAAAATATCGCAAACCCAACAGAGCGGATGAAGATCTTGCTCCAAGCATATTCGTTCTGGCTGGCTAGGGTCTAGCGCTCGCTCCAGTGTGCTGGATGTAATAAACAAAATGTAAATCGAGGTGGCACAGGCAAGGAGATCAGGTGCTCCGTCGGGCTGCCGCACAGAGTGTGCTTTGATAAATAACTCAGGAGCTGGGTAAATAAGCACATTTTCTCCCCTTTTTTCTTTTGAGAGAGACTCTGCATTTGATTTCCCCTTTCAGACTCAAAATATGACAGGTTTGGGAGGGAAAGAACCACATCACTCTGTCCCATGGGGCAGTACTGTGTTTGCCCTTGCATTAAATTGAGCAAAACAGACCCCAGATCCTTGCTCGGAGGCTGGGCATGGAAGAGGCAAGAGCTGAGATGCTCCTCTAAAGGGGTCACGTGTATTATTGGAAAGACTCAAGGAGGAGACTTGTGGAGCATTCGGCTGGAGGTCTGCTCAAGTGACAGTTTATTAATTGTAAGCTGATAAATAGATCTGATTTCTATTTCTGTTTCCTTGGCAGAGTCGGTGCTATCATCCTGCCAATAGGTTCCAAAACCTGCACCCATTTAAAAAAAGTAAAAAGGAAAAAAAACCAAAAATGATGTAGAAAGTCGGTTGTGTCCATCCTGGGAAACTGAGATGTGCTGTCCTAAATCTGGAGTGTGATGGTGACAGTCTCGGCAAAGACACTCAGGTCCCTGGGACCGTGGCAGGAAGGAGCTGGGCTCCTGAGATGACCCCGTGGGGCTATCCTTAACCACCCGGAGGGGCTGCTTGAGGAGGATCCTGTGGGCTGCAGGTGCCTTTACAATCATCTCCCTCACTTTGGAAAATAACTTACTGATTTTACCAGTAAGGAACCCAACTCTGGTGGCTGACTGTTATTTCTTGTTGTTTCTAAGTCCCTGACCCTAAATGGCCAAGGTCATGGCTTACTTTTGATCTCTTGGTTGCTTCCCAGGCCAGAGTCAATGTTCCGGTCTAAAAAGCTGCAAAATGCACATCTCATGCATTAAACACCATATTCAAATCAGCCACTGACAGGAAGGAAGGGGAAATTTGCTCTCTTCACTGCAACTTTTCCAAATCAAAAGTCTCCTGTCGCTTGACTTGGCCTATCTGGAGCCAAGATGTTATCTTGATAACGTCAAGGGAACCAAGTGTTTTGCGTCAGACCAAAGTGTATCCTCAGAAGGCCGGGCCTGCCCAAGGACTTGGAGGGGGCACCCGGAGAAACTCGCCCTTTTTGGGGTTGCCTTTCCTTCCTGCATTGTTATCATGGCACACAGCACAAACTGAAATGAAGCCACTGTCAATGGTGATCAATCTCAGGGACTACGGAGGTGACATTAAATATATTTAAAAAACAAAACCAAAAACAATCCCAAATCTGAACCCTTAAAGGCAGGAGCACCCATCAGTCAGGGTGACCTCTGGCCAGCTGTGGCTCGAGCTGAGTTTTGGAGGCTCCCTCGGTACCAGGTGATGACGCTGGCATATGGAGAGCCGGGGAGGATCCTGGGGGTGCTCAGGGGCCAGGGAGAGTTGAGTGGTGGCCATAGCTGTGTATGGGGAGAAGGAAACATTTCAGTATGTGATGACTCATCAAAGCCTCCGCTAGGGTGGTGTCTCTAGTTATCATAAATGATGTGAAATGTTATTGAGCCATTCCAGAATGAGAACCTTCATTTGAAAGCATATGTGCAAGTGTCCTCTTGGGGAAAATAGACAACTTACCATCTATATTTTAGAGTTAAAGTGGAATGACACAGAAGACGGTGGACTCACTCTTTTAGGAGGGACTGGGGAAAAAAGATGGCTTCAGAGAGAGCCTGTGTCCAGAGGAGAGGTCTGGAGTCTTCCCTGAGAGCCTGACTGTGGCAGGTGGAGCTCATATGATCTCCTTCATGAACGCTGCCTATTAAAGCCCTGGACAGGGCCGGGCACAGTGGATCACGCCTGTAATCCCAGCACTTTGGGAGGCCGAGGTGGGCAGATCACTTGAGGTGGGGAGTTCGAGATCAGCCTGAAGAACATGGAGAAACACCTTCTCTACTAAAAAAATCAGCCAGGTGTAGTGGCGCATGCCTGTAATCCCAGCTACTCGGGAGGCTGAAGCAGGAGAATCGTTTGAACCTGGGATGCAGAGGTTGCGGAGAGCCAGGATAGAGCCATTGCACTCCAGCCTGGGCAACAAGAGCGAAACTCCATCTCCAAAAATAAAATAATAAAAATAATAAAAATTTAAAAAGGCCCTGGACACCCTAAGTTCCAACAGAGAACAGCCTCCCTCCAAGCCATTGCTATGAACGCCCTCCGCCCTCTCCTGCCTCTCTCATGAGACTACACTGGGTCTCTGCCTGGCGTGGGTCCTGCTGTCTGGCATGCCAGAGCAAATGACACATGCATCTGTCAGAGTATGATTTTAACAAAGAACACAGAGAGATCAGTTAGAATGAATCATGGATGGTCCTCCTCCCTGTTCTAAAAGCCTTAGCACTTTATTACTGAGATCATCGTATATATATGTCATAGCATTATTAAGTTTTGGGATTGGAAGGCTCTCGAAAAATTCAGTCCAACCACTTTATCTAACAGCCCAGAAAGACCGGGCCATGTGACTTAGACCACACGGGGAGGCAGGAGTCGGAGAGGATGAAAACTTCAAGGTGGGACTTATCACCTCTCCTGACTCTGAGCCCAGAGCCCCTATCTTCCTCCCGGGGATGGCAGGAAGGCCAAGGAGAGGATGGTGCCCTGTAGGTATCACGTTGCAGAGGTCAGCAGGCCCTTTGACAGCTGAGAACCAGTAGTCAGATTCTAGACATATGAGCTACTGCGGCAAAGTCACATGCAGAGAATTAGCAGAGTTTCCTCCAGGGGCCCTCCACTGACTCCAGGACTGACGCCCAGAAAGGATGCAATGGTACAGGTGCTCTTTGTACTGGGTGGGCACAAGCAGACAGGGCCACTCTCACCCGCTCTCCATCCCCACCCGGGAGCATCTGCTGTGGCTTTCCATTCCTGAGAACCTAACTGGGCCTCATGTCAAACTAAAGAATGGCAAGAAAGACGCAAAAGCAAGCAGAGAGCTGGAAATGAATTGTGGACCACTGGGTTCTGTGTGTTTCTTGCCATGCCCTCCAGCCACTGCAGAGAGTCCCAGCTGCTCAGAAAGTAAGCAGGTCAGGGTGCAGCTAAGCTGTCCCAACACTGGAGCAACAAGTGAAACCCTAATGCAATGGGCTAACAGAGTGATGCAGACAGACCCCTGCCTCCTTCTAGTAGAGGAAAGATTGTCTGGGGCAGAGAAGAAAGTGGAGTGTCTCTCACAAGCCAATGCTGGCTTCTTCTGTCCATCTGAAGGAAGGAAGCAGAGGCCTGGAGATCCTGAGGCAGAAAAGCAACAGAAGCCTTGCTCAGAACCGAGGCAAGGCCACCAGCACCCCATAGCCTAGGATACCTCGGCACAAAGCAAGCCCGAAGGCTGAGGGCAGGAGTCAAAGAGAGCTTCATCTCAATGAGGAGAGAGGCTGGATTCCTACAGGGCGCTCTAAAGATGCCGGGAGGATACCAAATTATTGTCAGTCACTGATTTCTTGAAGGGGCTTATCTAAAAGAATTACATGTCACATTGGCTAAAGTTTTAACAGAGAAATTCTTGTTATTGTTCAGGATAAAAGTAGTTGGAAAAACTTAATTACTTAATTTACAAATAAAATTACATGAATTTCATATACACACACAGAGCCTTCACTGATTTGACTGCAGGAGCTGTTAGGCTGCCCTCACTTGGTGGCAGCATACCGAAATACAGGATCTGGTTTTGAGGAGGTGAATTAACCCTTCAGAAGGCAGAGTCTGTAAAACTGAATATGGTAAGTGACGGCAAACGCCACAGCAGGATGAGGCAACTGAGGGAGGGAGGCAAAGCCAGGGAGGGAGCAGCTCCAAGCCACGTGTTCACCCAACACAAGAGCGTGCTCTGTGGATTTTTCTTTTTGCCCCACCCGTCAGATTTTCTTTCCTTGCCTTTGGTCTTCTATCTCTTAATTCCTGAAAACAGTTACTACAAAGAAAAGCAACTGCTGTCCAAGGAACAGAAGCCATTAAGATCTTAAGACATCCCCACACTGATGAACAGAGCCAATGTCATGACCCAGCAGGGATACAAGATATTCACTGTGCCCCCACGTCCAGCCTACTCACCAAGGTTGTACCACATGTCTCTGATTTCAAAGCCAATCTGTCTCCTCATATCTCCGTACCTGGAAATCAGGGAAAGGAAAAATGCTGAATCACTCCAGAGAGCATTTGAAAATCAGACTGGAATTATTTTTAAGTGCAATTAAAGCCTTCTAGCACTGAGACAAATAAAGAGAGTGTCAAAGCTTCAACTTCTCTTGCCACCAAAAGGAATCAAAGGAGGAGGAATCTAGCTGGGGGAAATCTCACTTTCTCATCACCGAGAATTATACAACATCTTCCCCCTGTGGGAACATGGGGGAAGTTGTGGAGAGTCATGAAAGCGTTTCTGTTTCTTCAATCTCTTGGCTCCTGGGCCCCAGGGGGAGTTTGGGTCCACGCATGTCGTTAGCGTCTAGGCACTGCAGATACCAAGTAACATCCTACTACACACAACAGGTTGCTTCCCAAAGTTAAAATGAAATCCGGAGTCAGGTCAGACCTCTTCCAAAGTTCTTGCATTCCTCTGTGTCACTTTAAATGTAAGGAAGGGCTTAACTCCAAAAGATGCCAACAAATCTTCCACTGTTTTTGTTTATCATGGAAAATAAATGCTAATTTTCCTCCCGATGGGTGCATAGAGGAGGTGTGTGTTTCATGAGTAAACAGAATTTGATGCTCCAGAAGATAAACCTTTATTAGTTTGTGAGCAATTTAACTTTTTCTTTTATTGCCGAAGGAAAAAGCTGATTATATTAAAAATAATAATTTGCAAAATTATCATACAGGATTACAGTTGAGCAGCTGTGTCATCGAGCCTGCTCGGCTCATCCTTGCGTCAGGAGATGTGAGAGGGAAAGCACTGATTACAGACGGCCGCACTGAGGCTCAGGAGGCGAAGATCCTGGCCAGTAAATCAACAACTGCAGCCTGCTGCCATCTTATTAGAGAAGTCTCTGGTGCCCTAAGCAACTGTCTGTCACTCACAGCGTGAGCGGGCTACGGCCAGGGTGATCATCTCAGCCACAGAAGATCAGTCTCACCTGGCACTTCTGCTGTGGCACGTGGCGGGCCACGCACCTTGGTCCACAGTGCAGGTGGAGAAAATGAACTGGAGCCTAGGCCACTCCCCACCAGGACACGCTAGCTCTAAGCGCAGCCCTAAACCAGGTGAGCACTGATGCAGGCAGACTCAATTAAGGAGAGGGTATCTCAGCTGGGGAGAGGGCCCAGCATGGAGGCCACAATAGGAGAGGCCTGTCCATGGTTGGGGAAAGCATGCAGGCAGCAAAGCTACTGGACCCGGGTGGGTGGGAGAGAGGAGAGCGCCCCGCAGTGCCTAACTCATGGCCCCAGTTGCCCAGGAAACACACGACCTGAACACTGCTTGGAGTGCTGGCTCCCCAATTCCCATTTTGCTTCTGCACTAATGACAAAGGGATTCCAGCTGCTGCTGTGGCCAGGGCTGGGAAAGGATGCAGTTGGCTGCAGGTGACTTGGCAGGCTGGCGTCCTTGCAGCATTTCCCAGGGGTGGGGCACACAGAAAGCAAGGCTGTGCCCAAGCCCAGTTCTAATCTTTCTTGTGAGGTGGGTGAGTCACCTTCCAGCCAAGCAGGTGTTGCACAAGCCCAGGAACGTGGCATTGGAAGGAAGTGGCCCCCAGAACACAAACACCGCCTGCCCCATGTCCGCCAGAGGAGGTAAAATGCTCACAGTGGGGTCGGCCTAGCATGTATTGACTCACTCAAGCTTTGCACAGGCTTCTCACAACCCAGCTACACAGAGTTCTCATTCTGGGATGATTTCCTCAAAATGAAAAGGCCCAAGCCAGGCGCGGTGGCTCACGCCTCTAATCCCAGCGCTTTGGGAGGCTGAGGCAGGTGGATAACCTGAGGTCAGGAGTTCAAGACCAGCCTTCCCAACATGGTGAAACCCCATCTCTACTAAAAATACAAAAATTAGATGGGTATGGTGGCGCAGGCCTGTAATCCCAGCCACTTGGGAGGCTGAGGCAGAACCGCTTGAACCTGGGAGGCGGAGGTTGTAGCGAGCCAAGATGGCGACACTGCACTCCAGCCTGGGCGACAGAGTGAGACTCTGTCTCAAAAAAAAAAAAAAAAAGAGAAGGCCCAATTCTAGGTTGATCTTCATCAGTGTCTGTGCCTCGCTGGCCCCTGACTCACTCACTTCCCTCAGGTCCCAGAATGAGTAGAATGATAATGATCCAAGGGAAATCCTTAAGTTCAGAAATCTTAAAGTACAGGAGACTCTGTCACAGCGGATTTACCACTTGCGGTTTGGGTAATTCAGGAATGACTTGCCGTATTTCCAGAGCTGGCACCACAATCTGGATCTGGGAGGCCAGGGGCATCCTGCTCCTCCCCGGATCCGCCTCCTCCCTTCTTGATTCCCTCCCTGATGCTCCCCACCTGTCCCTGCCTCTCCCTCGGGTGCTGAAGGAGGCTGAGGGGTGAGGGATTTCCATTCTCAGGCAGACTTTACTGCCCTGTAGGTGGAAGATAACATTTCCTGGCAGTATGTGAGAACTGGGGGATTGGCAAGGACATGAGAGCACATCCCTCAGGAGAGTAGGGCCTGTGGCATCGAGGTGCTGAAGACACATTTTTAAACGTCAAATAGGACAAGGGTGCTCTAGCCTGGAGCAGAGGCCGTGAGGAAGAGTGGGGAGCCGTGAGGGGAAGGGCCGATTGGATGTCCCTGGCAGTGAGAGGGATCTTTTCCTTGGTTTTAATAAGAAGGCAGCTTTGATGAATCTATACATGCCTCAGAGTAATCCTCAAATAAAGTCATAGCTGTCACCAGACCTCAAGAGGGCTTCCCGAGCCATTCCTTCATTCTTCCCACAGAGGAGAAAAAAAGGATAATTGAGAGTGTAGGGCTAATAAAGCTCGCTGCCTGGAAGCAGAACCCCAGGCTGGTGGCAGCCCTGGAAACCATAACCAAGCTCCTCTCTAGCAATAAACAGCCGAGGGACTGCACTAATCATAGAGGGGAGAAGCAAAAGGACGTGGCCATCGTCACCGGGAAGGAGAGTGGAGAATCAAGTCCTCAGACTCTCAAATCCACGGCACGTACCTCCAGGACCGAGGACCTTCCATGCCTTCAGAGCACGACAGAGCGTCGCATCTTTCAAAGTGCTTTCCTTTCACCTGATTTTGGAGGAAGACTATGAGGTGAGCAAGCTGACATTTCTGTGCCCATTTTCTCAATAAGGGAGCTGAGATTCACAGAGGGGAACACACATGCCTGACTCCACTCCACATCCTGAGCCAGGATGGCCTAAAGCTGGAGTCACCATGCTCTGCTGGGAGCTTCTCACCTGGGCCCACCCATGGAGAACTTAGGAGAGACGCTTCCTACAGCTCAGGGGGATCAGGGATCCCACATCCAGGCTGGAACCCTGACATAAAATCGTGTGAATTTGGTCCCAGTGGTCTAACCTTAGCACCTGGTCTCTTGCATCTTCACTCTAAGAAACAGAAAACTCATGTTCCCCCAGCAACAGCCCAGGCTTGGGGGTAAGGTCAACCTGAGCCTGAATTTAAGCACACCGGAGAATTTACTTGACCACTCTGACCTTCAGTCTCCTCATCTGTAGTACTGGGAGAATGATGTTGATGCTCATCTCCTAGGCTTTTGTGAAGGACAAGAGAGGGATGATGTCCCTGTCCATCTGGCAAGCACTGGAGCCAGGCTAGGTCCTTCCTTTAAAAATCTCAGGCTGGGCATAATATTCCCCTTGTGGTTGCAATGGTCATTTAGATTGATTCATTTAGTGAACATTTACTGAGCACTTGGGCCAGACATAAAGCTAATGTGGAAATATGGATATTCATATTAGAATATTCATATTATCATAATATGGAGAACAGACAAGACCCACAAACCACAGTGGGCTATGAGCATGGTAGGAGAGATGAACATTAATAAAATAATCACACAAGTTAAACATGCATAGATATATAGATGGAGGAATTGTGTTGGTGAAAGCCACGATCATGGCTTTGCAGTAAAAATGTGGGAATTGTGAGAAAACGTGACAGTGGGCTCAGCTTGGCTCTGGCAGGAGTTCTTTAGGACCGTAATATTTGCTCTGAGATTTGAAGGAAAGGTGAAATCCAGACGAAGAGGGTAGGGAAGAGCATTCCAGGCAGGAGGACCAGCAGGGGCCAAGGGCCCTTGGCAGGAAAGGAGCAGGTGAGTGCGTGTGGGTGGAGCTGCAAAACAGAGCTGGCTCCTTCTCTTTAAGAGACTAGGGGGTAAGGGGAATGCAGTGTGAGCAGAAGCTGCAGGAGGCAGGTTTTGTTTTGTTTTTAGTTTTATTTTTGAGACGGAGTCTCAGTCTGTCACCAGGCTGGAACGCAGTGGCGCCATCTCGACTCACCGCAACCTCTGACTCCCTGGTTCAAGCGATTCTCCTGCCTCAGCTTCCCGAGTGGCTGGGATTACAGGCATGCGAGGAGGCAGGTTTTTTTTTAAAGCCTCACCCCCTTTTTTAAGTTTCAAAAACTTCTGACGTAAGAAATATATTTATTAGCTGGCACATATATTAATATTCGTGTATAAAATTTTATGAAATTATATTTAACCTTACTGCCTGTAATGAACTCTGATATTTTTTCCTAGATTATATTTCACTGAAAAAGAAAAAAACGTCTGTTGGTCATGACTGCTGTGGGTTGGAGTGTGTCCTCTTTAAAGCTATGTTGAAGTCCTAAGTCCTGGTATCCAGGACTGTGACCTTATTTGGAAATAGAGTCTTTGCAGATAGACTCAAGGTAAGATGAAGTCATACTGGAGTAAGGTGACCTCCAAATCCAGTGACCTGTGTCCTTATAAGGAGAGGGAGATTGAGAGACACAAACACATAAGAGGACACAAGGAAGAAGGCCACCAGAAAATGGGGCAGGGACTAGAGTGACACAGCCATGAGCCACGGAACGTCAAAGACTGGGGCAGCCACCAGAAGCCAGGACAGAGGCAGGGAATAGCTTCTCCCTCGGAACCTCCAGAAGGAACCAACCCCACCCACACCTTGAATTTGGACTTCTGGCCTCCATAACTGTGAGATAATAAATTCAAGCCGCCCAGTTTGTGTTCACTGTCACGGCAGATTAGTCTAGAAAACTGATATGATGGCCCTTTAAGTGAATATTCTGACCTAATACAAGGTTGAGACCTGCAGTTTGAAAAATGGTTTCCTAAAGAAAGAGAATAGAATGCGAAGGCCAAAGACCAAGGTGTCAGGCGCCCCTACCACTTGAAGCTGGGGTGCAAGAGAAGGACTCTGACAGCAGAGAGCAGACACCAAAAAGCGTGGAGAACAACTCAGAGGAGAGTTCAGAGAGCGAAGAAAAGCGTGTTCTGAGATGAAGGGAAAGCAGAAACATGCTGAGGGATGTGGGGAGAGCATCTAGGGGGCTGAACACCCCCCACCTGCTTGGGGGCAGCCCGGACCTGGCTGAGGTTCTGGGGAAATGCAGTGCCCGGAGCCAGCATCGGAGTGGGTAGGAGGTAGGGAAAGGGGACAAGGAGAGGCCTGAGACTGACCTAAGGAAGCTGATGGCTGGGGTGAGGCATTTTTAACTTCATGGGAAAGACTGGTGGGTTCCTAAGGAGGTGAGGGGGTGGGACCTCAAATGGGACCATGAATAAGAGTAAACCTTGCCAGACACAGATCTGATGTGACAGTGCCTACCTGCGTGGGGCAGGGCACACCATCACCTACCAGTGCATGAGGGATACTACAAGTTTTTCTGACTTGAAGTCAGCACAGGTCCCCCCTTGTTAAGTCTAACTCCTGAGTCTCCTTCTAATTTGTGAATTTATTTGGAATAATTTCAGTCTCTTGAAAAAAATTAGCACAGACACAAATTAAATTGATCCTATCACCTGTTATAATTAAGAATCTACAATTGCAGCGTCTGATTAGGTCATGCTGCAAAATGGGGCTGGGATGGCATGTTTATTGCATTTTGGTTTCCTTAGAGGCAGGATCTAGAGTTTGACTTCATCTTCTGGAGGGGCAGAACCCAGTGTTCGGTCAGATGGAGGCATTTTGGTCCCATTGAGAAACTTGTCCTCTTAGAACACTGCAGACTTCTATAGTTACAAAAATAAAAAACAAAAACAAAAAAACCCCAAAACCGAAAACAGCCTAGGGGCCAGGTGGGGAGAAGGTCTTTGTGGATGATCTCTCTGTACTGGACTTTCGATGACCCCTGGCAAACCTCTCAGCTGCGTTCACCGCCCAGCCTGGAAGCCCACGCTGCCAGGAGGCCTTCTGTCTGCCAAGGCTGAGCCCCACAGGCCATCTCCGGGCTGCCGAGGCCCTCCATCACCACTCCACGCATTATTTTTGCTTCTCCATCTGCCCCGCTAGACCATGACCTTCTTCATCATGAGATCCGTGTCTCTGTCCCTAGCACCAGTACCATGACCCGACTGAGCACAGAGTGGGCACTCAATGCCTTTCAACCAGACAATTTTAAACAAATCATCACATTTCTAGGCACTGCATGTGCCTGAGAAAACCTCCTGTGCTGAAATTTTAAGTGAGCATTTTATGTTTAGCTATGTGGGAGGCCCAGCTCATCAGCCCTTTTCCTCGTCTGGCCCTGAGCATAGACGCTCCTTTGCAGTCATTCAGCACTCTGTCCCGCACCAGGATGCACGTGTCTTGCACACCAAAATTGTCAAGCTGGCTGCTAATCAAAAGTCAATCCTTTTACATTTTAGTCATATTTGCTGAGCCCCAATAATGTAAAAACTAGGGGGCTGGGATGGGAGGAAGAGCTGCCGGTCAGGCTTAGAATTCTGTTGATATCTCTGTCCTTCCTTGGGAGTCACTAGCACCACGGATGTCTGAAGGTTGAGCCAGTTACATTTTCATATTATGGGCTTGGATTCCTAGGGGTTATTTATTTGTTGGTACACTGGTGAACCTCGTACTCAGTTTGGGTCTGACACAATCAGTTGTCTGCGTGGTGTGGCCCATTCTTTCATTTACTCCCATGCACTTTGGGGAATGTCTTTAGAATGAAAATCCGAATTATGTCCCCAACCTCATTCATTAGGAGGATGGAGCAGGTAGGTGTTCTCATGCTGGAATTTCTATCGTTTTGAGCCACAAAGCTGTGGACCAGGCACAGGCGAGGAGCTGCTGCAGGGCTTAGCAAGGAGGAAGGCAGGGCAGGCTGAGGGGCTGGGGGCACTCCCTCAGATGCCTTAGGTTGGATTCACAAGCCCTAGAGTGAAAGACAGGCCCTAAATGAAGGCAGTACTGAGCTCCTAGGTGGGTGTCTCATGGCTCCACCCTCAGACCACACGCCTTTCCCCCTAGAAACAGACAGGTGCATGCATCATGCTCCACAGGGCTCCACGTCAGCGCCCGCCATTTGCTCAGAGTGTGGAGTTGACTCCCACACCACGAGTCCCCATGCCCTGCCACAAGCTCCAAGCCACCCAGGCCCTGCTGCTCCCTTACACTTCAACAACCCAGATCATGCCTCTGCTTATATGTGGATGGGGCCATGCTCTTTGGCACTCGATGACCCCTGGCAAACCTCTCAGCTGCCTTCACCACCCAGCCCGGAAGCCCACGCTGCCAGGAGGCCTTCTGTCTGCCAACTGAGCCCCACAGGCCATCTCCGGGATGCCAAGGCCCTCTCACCACTCTATGTGCGTTCCACTCCACTCATTATTTTTGCTTCTCCATTTGCCTCACTAGACCATGACCTTCTTCATCATGAGATCTGTCTTTTTCCCTAGCACCAGGACGATGGCCTGACTGGGCACAGAGTGGGCACTCAATCCCTTTTAACCAAACAATTTTAAACAAATCACATTTCTAGGCACTGTATCTGCCTGAGAAAATTTAAGCATCATGATAGGACATCTTAACATATTTTTTATGCAGGTTTTGCTATTCAGAAATAAAATTTGCAAATGGACTCTCAAGGGGGCTGAAGGCTTATCAAGTAGCATGAAGACTACAACAAACAGGGCCGACCCTCCACACGCGTGTGCTACGCGGCCTCAAGGTCAAGGCAGCCTGTCTCAGGCTCCCAGGGGCTTTGTCCTGGATCTCCTGTTATCTCCCAAGCGGAGCAGAACTCATGCCCCTGAGAGGCTCCTCAGACCGCACAGAGCCCTGAGGCTTTCCTGCCAGGGTCCTGCAAAGACAACTTCTAAAATGCCTGGAGGATTTTCCTGGGGGAAATCCAGTCTCTTGTTGCTACCGTGAGACAAAGAGAAGCCCTAGGTAGAGGCCCTGGCTGGCTCCTGAGGGGCAGACACCAGCTGGCTGTGTTTAATTTTCCTTGGCTTTGAAGCTTCTGAATCTACACCACCAAGTGGGAAGCAAACGTGTTCTTTAGCAGCCAAGGCCCTTCGAGATTAATGCTTTTTTTTTTTCTTAGACAGAGGGTGTCACTCTGTCAGCCAGGAGGGCAGTGGTGTGATCACGGCTCGCTGCAGCCCCGACCTCCCGGGCTCCAGATCCTCTCACTTCAGCCATCGGAGCGGCTGGTACCACAGATCCACGCCACCACGCCTGGTTAATTTCTGTATTTTTGGTGGAGAAGGGGTGTCATCATGTTGCCCAGGCTGGTCTCAAACTCCTGGACTCAAGCTATCCTCCCAATCCTGGCTTTCCAAAGTGCTGGGATTAGAGGTATGAGCCACTGTGCCAGTGTTAACGCATGTCTTGATGTTGCCTTAGGCTGGTAACACTCATACCAACAAGAGGAAGGGCTGGGCACAGAGCTCACAGAGTTGCCCTCCTGGGGCTTGGCGGGGGCTCAGCCCTAAATTGTTTTATTCTAGAAACCACAAAGGAGGCGCCAGCTCTTTTGAGGCGGATTTCCGGTTTAAATTCACCTCTGTCCTCCTGCAGGCATCTCCAAGGCTAGGAGCTGCGGTGTGCTCGGGAAAGAGTGGGCTTGGAAGACAGCTGGGGCTGGACTTGGGTCCCAGCTTCACCCCACAGCGGGCCCTGAGCACGTGGGCAGGCAGCTCCACCTGCTGTGGCCGAGCTGTCCTTTTGCTGGACAGGACAATAAGGGGCATGTGCTGCAAGGAAGTGTGTCCACACCAAGGGCATTCCTGCGTTGCACTTAGTGTGTGCTGCTCATTACTGTCTCCACTACAATTCCTAGCACAAAGGCAAATCAACAAGGACAGCAACAGCCACAAGGCGCCATCCCTCCCTTCACTCGGGCCCCGAGGGAGCGTGCATTCCACAAAGCAGGAGCCCACGTCCCTGCAGAGCCAGAAGATGCAGCCTGGAGAAGTCTGCTCTGGATGCTGGAAGCCAGGGCAAGTGACAGACACCTGCGTGGCCCTGAGGTGGTGGGCTGCAGCTGCTGCAGCTGCTGCGGGCTGCTCAGGCCATCACAGGCGAGCACCCACTCTGCCTTCACCATGCTCAGTGCTGGGCTCAGCAAGTGCATTCTTGTTTCTGAACAACGATCTCTGTTTGCATGGATGGCTGTCAGACAGGAATCATCCAGCTGAGGAAGCCCGAAGGAAAGAAGGCCAGGTGAAAGGTGATCTTTAGTTAGACAGGAACAGTCTAAAGGCTTGAAGGGCCTAAAAGCAGCCCAGGTGAAAATGGTGAGCTCCGAACTGCTTAGATTAGAATGCTGCTTTGACACGTTCTAGGTGTGGGACTGACTACGGTCACTGTGTGTGACCTTCCTCATCTGCAAACTAGGGCAGATACGAGGGCCTAAGGAGTAGTTTTGCTTTTTAATGATTATAGATAAAAAATGCATATGAAATGCTTAGAAAGTCACTGCCATAAAGTACATGTTGAGCAAATGATTTGCTGAAATACATTTATGCTTTGCTTAATGGCAGGGATATGTTCTGAGAAACATGTCACTGAGTGATTTTGTCATTGTGTGGACATTGTAGAGTGAACGTACACAAACCTAGATAGTACAGCCTACTACACACCTAGGCCATATGGTATAGCCTATTGTTACTAGGCTACAAATCCATACGACATGTGACTACAGTAAATACCACAGGCAAATGTCACACAATGGTGAGCATTTGTGTAACTAAACAAAAAAAAGTCACAGTAAAAATATGGTGTGTAGTCTGTGGTTACGCAGTGCACGACTGTACTTCTTTTTTCTTTTTTTTTGAAAGGGGGTCTTGCCATGTTGCCAGGCTGGAGTGCATGGCAGTAAACAGGTATGATCATGGTGCACCACAGCCTTGACCTCCTGGGCTCAAGTGATCCTCCTGCCTCCGCCTCCCAAGTAGGTGGTATTACCAGTACTGAACGAGCACCAGAGCCCAGCCCATGACTGCAACTCTTACTCTCCAGAGATAATGTGGTTTGGATTTGCCCTGAAAGTGAGATACAGACTCACAGGATATGAGAAAGAGCAGCTGCCACCTTCTGAAACTCTTCCTGGAATCCCTAACCTCAGCTAGCAGCATGGAGTTGGCCAAGTCTTAGAAAAGTCAAGATATTGCAGAGGTATTATAAAATGACAGACAGGAATTGATGACTCGGCAACACCAAAGCAATCTCAGACCTCTTCTCAAAAGGACTAATGAAAGGACCACGGAGAGCAGTGAGAAATTAGTGAAACTGACGCAGAAAGAGAGGAAGGAAGACCTCCGGGTGCCCAAACCTGGGCAGGAAACACACGCCACAATTGTACTTCTTGATGCTGAATCATGAGCAGTGCATGACGCAAAGTGGGGTTCCAGAGCTGAGGGAGCCGGCGGGGATCTCGGCCTTCATGGAACTTCTGGGAGGTTTATTTACAATGATAGAAGGCGCCACTTGAGTCCATTCAAAGCTCCTGCCTGGAAGAAGGCAGGGGTGATCTGTGGCCACGAAGGAGCTGCTGATAGCTCTAACTCCCCAAGGAGTTTTCAACAATCCCAGCAGAACCAAGAGCTTTCATCAGAAGCTCCTTTCGAATTGAAGAATTAAGCAATAAACCATATGTGAAATGACATCAGAACAGTGCACAGCAAAAGGAATTATCTCCGGAAACTGAAATTCTGCGTTGCGCTAATAGTCTTGAATTACACTGACTTAGAACCTTCCAGGATGAGTCCGGCAGTTTTAGCCCTTGATTCATGGGTTAGAAAAGGCAATACCCGATTCATGATTTAAAACCACCCTTTCATTACACCGTGATTACATTTCAATTTGTACCAAGTTGGCTTAGAAACGACATGAAAATCATGCCATTAGAGTTGGAGGCTCCTGCCTGCAGTTTCAGAGCTGGACGAGAACTTACTTGTTAAGGATTTTGGCTCTCTTGGCACTTGAAAAATTCTCCAGTTGCAGGGACTCTTGAGTAAGGAAAGCAACAGCCAGGTGAAAGTAGTTGTTCCACAGCTGAAAACCAAACATGAGGAGACGCTAAGTTGTTGAAGAACTTGATATAGGAGCTCGGCAGTGCTCTCAGACATTTATCATTTGCTCAGCACACACTTCTGAAATGTTAAAAAAAACAAAACAAAACACCCACGCTCACTGTGTACATGTCGCTAACCAGCCACCGACGGTGTAGTTTAGGCCTGAGCGTGTGGGCTCTGAGGTCACAGGGCGCATATTCAAATCCCAGATATGCCATTTACTTGGACAACTACTCTAACCTCTATGCCTCAATTTCCTCACCATAAAATGGGAATTTCAAGAGTATCTACCCTATAAGATTGCTGAGAAAATCAAAGAAGTAAATACATGCACAGAATTTAAGGTGGTGCAGAGCATCTGTAAGCACTTCATCCACGTTAGCTTTTTTTTTTTTTTTTTTTTAAAAAGAGATGGAGTCTCCCTCTGTTGCCCAGGCTGGAGTGCAGTGGCATGATCTTGGTTCACTGCAACCTCTGCCTCCTGGGTTCAAGCAATTCTCCTGCCTCGACCTCCTGAGTAGCTGGGACTATAGGTGTGCACCACCAAGCCTGGATAATTCCTGTATTTTTAGTAGAGATGGGGTTTTACCATGTTGGTCAGGCTGGTCTTGAACTCCTGACCTCAAGTGATCAACCTGCCTCAGCCTCCCAAAGTGCTGGAATTACAGGTGTGAGCCACTGTGCCCAGCCAATGTTAGCTCTTATTAATGTAATTATGGACCTCCTCATTTAAGAATAGTACAGATTTCCATAATTTAGGACCCCTTCCCGCAAACCCCAAATCATATATACATTAGACCAGGAAAACAAATGTAAAAAGATCAAACATTTCATTTGTCAATAAACCCATATTTCAAGGGTTTATGGACTACATATATGTGGTTTAAAAGACACGCAGCCGGGCATGGTGGCTCACACTTGTAATCCCAGTACTTTGGGAGGCAGAGGCGGGTGGATCATGAAGTCAGGAGATCGAGACCATCCTGGCTAACACGATGAAACCCCGTCTCTACTAAAAATATAAAAGACAATGGTCTTCTGAAGAAAGTTGTGGTCGCAGTTTTCTCATTTACAAGCCAGGGATATTTATTATATCAAAGGAGATAGATACAAAGAGTTCACAAAAAGCAAAGTGTGAACATTATATTGATGGTATTTTTAATTACCTGAGAAGTAAGTGGAAATTGAAGAGCATTTGCAGGATTTGAGAAAAGTCTGCTGCGCTTTCATTTATCCAACACTTCCCATGAACGATACACTTTCTATGGTAATACGCCAGCACATTTGATTTCCACAGAATAACCAAGCAGGTGCTGTTATCCCCATGGCAGAGCTGAGATTTAGAGACCAGCCCAAAGCTACAGACAACACATGAAGCAAAATGGGGGTCTGAGCCCAGCACCCCCAACCTCAGAGCCCACATGGGGCATTTTTTTTAGACTCCTTCATAAAGAAAGGGAAGCTCCAGTCAATAAAATACAAGTCGCTCCTTTTGTTTTGGGGACTGACACCTCCCATCTGTTTCAGCCTTGCCCCAGCACTGACAGGAGTCACTGGCTACAGTCACCTGTATTCTGAGAGTCCTGGTCAGGGGCCCAGGCAGAATAGGACCATTGCCTGCAAGGACCCAGAACAGATCTTAGTTTCTACCTGCTGTCTTTAACAACAACAACAACAACAACAACAACAAAACACACGTTTCTTTCCTTTTTTTTTTTTGAGACAGAGTCTCGTTGTGTCGCCCGGGCTGGAGTACAGTGGGGCGATCTTGGCTCACTGCATCCTCTGCCTCTCAGGTTCAAGTGATTCCCCTGCTGCAACCTCCTGAGTAGCTGGGGTTACAGGCATGCACCACCTCATCTGGCTAATTTTTATATTTTTAGTAGAGACGGGTTTCACCATGTTGGTCAGGCTGGTCTCAAACTCCTGATCTCGTGATCCACCCACGCTGGCCTCCCAAAGTGCTGAGATTACAGGCATGAGCCACCACACCTGGCCTACAAATGCTTCTTTTTAAATGACAGCTTCACCAACTCCTAATGCTTTCTTTTCCTGTATAGGACCAGGACTGCCTTTGAGCCAGAGCACTCATGGTAGCAGTGATGGTGTTTAAATTAAGATCTGTTCTGGGTACGTGCAGACATGGGTTCTGTTCTAGATGGGCCCCTCACTGTGACTCTCAGAATGCAGCCGACAGCAGGCAGCGATTCCTGCCAAACCCTCCTTGAACAAAAGTAAATGCATGTGCCACACCTGCCAAGGGGCGAAGCTCTATGGGGGCCCTGAAGCACATGGCTTTTAAGGTGTTTGCGCTCATGGTGAGAGTCCAAGGGGCCATCCTCATGAAACAGTAAGAAAGCCGAGGAGAACCAACATGTTGAGAAACAGGCTCCCCCACCAGAGAAGGAAGATACACAAGAATCTACCCAGCAAGTCATGCAGAAGACTGACCTAGAAAACACTAGAAACCTAATGAATGGCACAACAGAGACCTAAATAGTCCAGTATGAGATGGGGAAAAAAAGACTGCAAAGTATTCCCTCAAATAACATAAACTTACCCTAAATTTACTTATCAATTCAATGGGATTCCAGCTAAAATCCTACGTTTTTAAAAGAGAAACTCAGCTATCTGACTTTAAACTGGAGTTTCCATTTGGAAATGGAAGAGGAAATACACAAAAATAGTCAAGATAATTCTGCAGTAGAAAACGAATGGCAAAGCAGTGACTCTGCTAGCTGGGTACAAAGGCATAACGATTAAGCCACTGTGATGATAACACAGAAAATGAATTTATACACACATACATTTGAGATGATGTTAATTGTAGCATTTCAAATCATTGAGGAAAAAGTCATCTATTCATGAAATGATGTGGGAAAAAGTGAAGTTAGATCCTTACCCCTATACTAACTACAAAAATACCAAAGGGATTAAACACCTGAAAGGCAAAACAAAAACAAAACCACAAAACCGCAAAGGCATTAGCAGGCTCTAACTCACACAAAATAGTAAAGTTTAGAAATATACAATATTAAGGCAAGGAGAGATTTGCCAAGTAAAACATAAAACCAGATAGCTATAAAAGAAATAACAGATTTCACTGCAGAAAAATGAAATATTTCTATATGATAAGCCTAAACCCATGCCTAGCCTAGATCAAGAATTCCAACTCATAAAAAAGGAAGACAAACAGCCAAATACAAACATGAGCAGAAGACATGATCAGAGAGTTCACAGCAGAAACCCACATGCTGCTAAGTATTCGTAGCCTAAATAATCATCAGAAAAATGCCAATAAAAACAAAAATCAATCATTTTAAGGAAATCAGTGTGGAAGAAGATTCTAGATAGAAAGGAGCTGCTCTCAAACAAGGTTGGTGGGACAGCAAATTCCTAAAATCATGTTATGAAGGAAATTTATCATTTTCCACAAAACTTAAAATGTCACATCATTTGGCCTAGAGGTCAACCCATTCCATAGCAATGTGCGCACTAAGAGGCACGCACATCACATTCTTCACAGTAGCACAGCTTGTGACTATAAACAACTGGAAACAGCCCCTAGGTTATCAGGACAGAAATGGCTGAACACATGTTGGCACATTCACATCGTGGAATATGACAGAGCTGAAAAACAGAGTATGATCCAGTTCACATTAAAGGCCAAAAGAAAACATGCAGAAGCCCATGTAAATGCTGAAAGCGTGACAAAGAGTTCAGAACAATCAGTTAGAAGTTATCCCTGCAGACGGGCAGTAAGAGGCAGCAAACGGGTCAGAGGGAACATTTCTTATTTTACCTGCTAAACTGATTTTCAGTGCATATATATTTTATAAGAAGAAAGTATGTTATGACATATGAAAACAGGCATTCAGCAGAGAAAAATGATATATGATTATCTAATTATATCCTATAATGCCAACACAATAAAAATTTAAAGTTAAGAGATTATAAAAATAAGGGCAATGCAAATGGAAAAGCAGATGGCTAATTTTTGTTATCTGGTAACTTATTTTTTGGTTGGATCACCCAACGGGTGAACAAAAATTCTTTGGGTTCCTTCTGAGTGAACCATCTTGCCCAGGAAATAAACATGCCATTTGTATCTGCATGCTTTTCAAAAATTTGCATACTTTACTAAAATAAACTAAGTAATAATGATGACAGATAAAATCATTATTAGCAGAAACACATCCAGAGTACAATGGAACCGAGAGCCACACATCTCGGATGCACAGTAAGAAATCAGGCCAGGCAAAATCAATCCTTACAGCAGGTGTGCACACACACTTACAACACACACACTCTCTCACTGCATTCACCAAAGGAGTATTTCTGATAGACCATGGGGTCTGGGGGGCAGGGTCTCTGGCCTGGTAAAAGTCACTGCTAGTAGCACAAGGCCAGGAGAGGATATGGAGGGGAACACAGCATTCTAAAAGCTAGCTGAGCTCATGGTGCAGACCAGCATCTCCTCTTCTGCTGATCCTCCCTCCACATTAAGATGTGGCAGCTACACACACTGGGACTTGGTGGCTTCCCTGCTTGGAGAGTCCCTCCTTGTCACTCTAATTCAGTAGCTTCTCTCTGAAACAACTCTACCTCCTTCCCTGCTAAACAGCAAATACTCCAAAGGCGTAATTTTCACTCCTCAGGTTCCAACAGTACATACTGTAAATTCCACTTCCGCATCTCAGATGGGAGACCAATTAAGTTCAAGGATTAGAAAGACTGTAAGATATTGGCTCAGACCAACAATTTGTTTTAACGTGATTTCTCCACAAAGGTCGCGTCTACTTCTTCCCTTACCTGTAGCTCAAAGTTGGCTTGATCCAGAAATTTTTTGTTCAGCATATCTGCATACTGATTAATTGCTCGCAGGAAGACTCTGAAAGATCAAGAGAAAATTACATAATTACACACTTATGCTCTGGCACATTGGTAGGTTTGGCATTTCAATTAGATACAATCCCAGACTGTCTGGAATGTGAACTCTCTAAGTCTTGTGCAAAGCTGTGAGGTTTTGCCAATGAAAAGACCAACGGAATTATATGCAGATGTTCTCCAAATTAATCAAGAAAATTAGCACATGTAGAATGAAGGAAGCAGACCAAAATAACAGTCTCTGAAAGTAACATTTAAAAAGTATCACTAAAAAAAAAATCTAATTTAAAAACAAGAAAAAAAAAAGGTGCAAATTAAATCTTTTTCTCAAGTTGCAATGTCTTAAACATTATATGATTCCATTGATCTTTGCTTAGCTGGCTTTTGCAAGTTACCCAATTGAAAGCATTCTTCACTCGGAGCTTTCAGGCTTGGAATAGCTTGCTGCAACATCTCTAGTCTTGGAAGCATGGCTTACGACTTCAGTATCACTGGCCTACTTTCCACATGCTAATTTTGATCACTATTTTACTAGAGAAAAATTTAAAAGCTTTAGTAGACATGAAAGTGATTTGACAAGAGTTTGACGAATTTTAATTTCTTGATTCATTGATAATGTATAACTTTAACATTCTATAATATTTTTGTAATGAAATATACAATTTGGGCAATCACACCTGACTAGAATACTGTCTCTCACATGCTTGTTTCTTCAACAGATTTGTGTTATAACCCTTGAAAGTGTTTACAATACTAAAGCTTCGTCCACTACTTTTTAAATGGCCCTTTTCCCTTTGCACAAAGGCAGGATGTAAGAGGAATTAGCATTAGGTCACAGATAATAAACTTAATTCCACTTTCTCTATTTAGACAGCAGGGAGCAGCCAGAGTGGAAGGGAAATGTAGGTTACTTACTAGTAACTGCTGTCCTCTGACAGCGTTATCTCTTTAGCTAAGCGCTCCCGGAGAAGCTCCCCATGCCCTGGCCATATCACAGCCGCTAAAAGGCAGTGAGCCAGGGAGAAGGGAAGAAGAAATTCGCCACCCTGGGTTTTAAGGAGGTCTCTATCACCACCTGCCACCACCACCTCCCCCCGTCACGGGCTGTCACTGCAGATTCACGATCACACCACGTGCCGCTCTGAGAAAGGGATTTACAGACATTATTTCATCAAGAAACCTATCAGCTGGATATGGGACCAAAACAGCTGTGACAAAGAGCCCGTGACAGAGTTTGTGCTTTTGGTCACTAAAGAAAACTGCAGGCAGAGTTATTTGACTTCTTCCCTGGGGACATTAAAATATAACCAGAAAGGAGGAATTGGTGTTTTTAAGTGACTATTAACGGAGAGACGTGGGGATCGCTGCCTTTTCTATTAACCTAGTGCACAGGCTGGGCAGCAGCATTCACAAGCCACAGGGTGGCCAGACTTTGCAAATATAGGATGCCCAGTTAAATCTGAATAAAAGCTCTTATTGTTGGATTCTGTAATTGATTGAAAAATGAAAAGCTGAATACAAGACATTTAGGGCATCCTGACAAATTCATACAGGACTCAGGACAAAAGTTGCAAAATTCAGGACGTGCTTTGTATCTACTGAATGCCTGGCAATTCTAATCAGGTCCCAGTCTTGGGCTGGGGTCGGTCATGTCACCTTCAGCCCCCGGAAGTACAGGGTATGAGCTAAAGAGATGATCTAAGTAACCCACCTGACCCTTGGCAATTGTGTTTAGAAAGCTTCTGGGGATGTGCGCTGCTGCAACCCCAGGGGTCACAGAAGAGCCCTCAAGTGTCAGCAGAATACAACACCTTCCTGTCATTAGAGGGGTGGGCTGTGCCTTGATGCATACAGACACGGGGTTTCTGATCATTAACACAAATCTTTTTCTTTAATTTTTTCCTTCAGCTTTAGAACTCTGCTATTCACAGAGTACCCTAGGATCCTTGTGAGCTTTAAGAAGACACTCTTTCCAGCCCTCTCTGACAATAATGACAAGTTTACTAAAACACACATTATTATTACAGGGTAATTATTTTGCCTCAAGATAGCACCCAAACAGTTGCAATATGCTGCTTCTAATTAAGCTCTGGGACAATTGCAGCTAGTTAAATAAAGACAGTTCTCAAAATGACTTAAAAAATATGTCACGTAGGCTGGGCACGGTGGCTCACACCTGTAATCCCAGCACTTTGGGAGTTCGAGGTGGGTGGATCACAAGGTCAAGAGATTGAGACCAACCTGGCCAACATGGTAAAACCCCGTCTCTACTAAAAATACAAAAATTAGCTGGGCATGGTGACGTGTGCCTATAGTCGCAGTTCCTCAGCAGGTTGAGACAGGAGAATCGCTTGAACTGGGAGGTGGAAGTTGCAGTGAGCTGAGATTGAGCCACTGCACTCCAGCCTGGTGACAGAGTAAGACTTGGTCTCAAAAAAATAAAAAAAAAATATGTCATGCTAAAATAATGTGAAGGCTGAACAAAAACTTTTTAAGAAACAGACAACTGAGAAAATGCAGGGCTGAGAGGCAGATTCTGTAATTTAGATTACCTATAAATTTTTTAAAATGCCAGGACAAAAAACAACGTGGAAATTCAAGTAGCATGAGGAAAACTGAAGGAAAGATCAAATAAACCATAATCAGTACAGTAAACAAAGATCAGATGATGCTTGGGCTCAATGCATCAAGGCCTGCGTCACTTGCACAGAAACGTCCAGGACATGCATAAATGATATCCTCCAGCCCACACCTTATGGGACTGAAAACAAAGCTATGCTCCAGGTCAGTCACCTAACTAGGCAAGAAGAAATGTAACCAGAGACTAACTTTTAGGTGAGAAAATCTATTAGTTGGCTGGGCACAGTGGCTCACGCCTATAAATCCTAGCACTTTGGTGGGCGGATCACCTGAGATCAGGAGTTCGAGACTAGCCTAGCCAACATGGTAAAACCCCGTCTCTACTAAAAAAAAAAAAAAAAAAAAATTACAAAAATTATCCAGGTGTGGTGGCGTGTGCCTGTAGTACCAGCTATCTTCAGGAGGCTGGGGCAGGAGATTCACTGGAACCTGGGAGGCAGAGACTACAGTGAGCTGAGATTGCAACACTGCATGTTAGAAGCTTTTGCATAACAATCTGCTTTCCATTACAGAGGAATATGAGAAGGATCACAAGCTAAGCCAAGTGTTTGGATGGCAGGATGCCTTCCCAGACTAAATGAAGGGCTCCATACAGCTCAGGATCATAGTCCTTTGTCCAGCAGGCAATCCTAGGGTGTGTGGAGTATGAATGTGCCTGACTCTGCATCCCTGATGACTCTATCTGTGCTGGAGACTGCTGGAGTTGGGTTTAGGGTAAGAGAAACCCTCCAGATTGTGAGTAGAGAGCATAGGTATCTCGAAGGCAGTGGCCACATCTGCTTGTTCACCCAAGTGCCCTCAGTGCTGCGTCAGCATTTGGTACAGAGTATATGCTCACTAGGTAACTGACAGAGGAAAGAATGAATAAATGGATGGAAGAATAAGTGAATGAACGAGTGGATGAAGGAGCTGGCTCAGAAGGTCAGGCTCTGGCCCAAATTGGAGGCCAAAGGGAGGCTAGAGTATTTGGTTGCCTCTGGCTCTCCTGGAGTCCTTGCATTCTGTGTAGGTCTTCTGGGGTAGGATTCAGCTCTCTTCAGGTTCTTCTTCTTCTTTTTTTTTTTTTTTTTTTTTTTTAATTTGAGACAGTCTTGCTATGTCACCCAGGCTGGTGTGCAGTGGTATGATCTCAGTTAACTGCAACTTCTGCCTCTTGGATTCAAGCAATTCTCCTGCCTCAGCCTCCCTAGTAGCTGGGATTACAGGCGTACACCACTATGCCTGGCTAATTTTTTGTATTTTTTAGTAGAGACAGGGTTTTATAATGTTGGCCAGGCTGGTCTTGAACTCCCGACTTCATGATCTGCCCACCTTGGCCTCCCAAAGTGCTGGGATTACAGGTGTTAGCCACCTCAGGCTCTTCTTACGCAAACTTCTCATTAGCCATTTGTCATCTATGGCTAGGCATTATTCATGATTCCTTCACTCTCCTCTCTACCTCCAGACCTCCTTCTCTCATTCTCCTCTTCCCCTCTGGAGCTGGTTACTTGATGGCAGGAATCTTGTCTTTCACCTATCAGGATCCTGGTAGCAGGAAGAATGGACCTCTTGCCACTGCACATTTCCTAAACTGCTCTCATCTTAGGAACCTTTAGTTTATTACCAAATGGAGCTCTCTGAGCCAAGATGTGTCCAGGGCCTCCCATCAGTCAAAACAAAGTCCTCTGTCCAGCAGGCAATCCTAGGGCCTGTGGAGTATGAATGTGCCTGACTCTGCATCCCTGTGCTGGACACTGCTGGAGTTCCGTTTAGGGTAAGAGAAGCCCTCCAAACAAAACACAAACAAACAAAAACACCCTTAGCTTGCTCCTGTGAAGAGTTAGAATCCACCCTGGGGCAATTAAAGTTCCTTGTATTCTCCATATTCAGCATTCATCAGGACTCAATGAATGGAATTCAGGCATAAGGTAGGGAGCATAAGAAAGATGCTTGCAAGGGATGGGCAGCTGGTAAGGCGGGAACAGGACAGACAGGCACTGCATCTCTTCTACCAGAAAAGCCGGGGACTGGGGGAAGGAAGGGATGAGCCACCCTGGGAACCAAACAAGTTATGTCTTATTCTGAGCCAGGAGAATTAAGTAATTTCTAAAAAATATATAACAAATGTGGTGAGAATTAAATGCTTTCAGGAATGCTGTCCTAAAAGTGGTCAAAATTTATAGAATGATTATTTATAATCTAAAATTCAGGAGATAAAACCAAACATACAAATAAATAATCCAGAAATAATCACAGGCAAATTATGTCAACCTAAAAAGATTCAAAAAGTCACAAGGTCTAGAAGCTTGTGAATTTTATTTTTAATGGCTCGATGGAGAGAAATACCTCTTCTTGGTAACTGATTCCTGTCTCCAGGAAGTCAGAAGCATCATCTTTATCAAACCTGTCATGATATTATCCACTTAAAAAAATGTGAGGCCAATAGGAAATGGAGCTGGGTTCACTCCCAATACAATTCAAACAACAAACCAGGAAGCTCTCCTGACTTCTTTCTCTGCTATCCTGGACATTTAACCCCATTAGAAACAAAAACTCTTCATGCCTGACAGTGTCAAATATGAGTTTAATTGTAGCCTACACATATACACATTTGTACAATTAAAGTTTAATTCAAGTATATCCATCTATTGATGGCTTCGTGTCCATTTAAACATGGGAGCTACCTGACCTTCAGAAAGTTGCTCAACACCACCAGGAAATGAGACGTATGTGAGGGAACAGGCATGTTAATTCATTTGATTTGATCATTCCACAGTGTATGCATGTATCATAATGTCCCATTCCATGCCGTAAACGTACACAATTATTATCTGTCAATTTAAAACATAATTTAAGAAACGTTAAAACAAAAAAATGTTGCTCAACTTTTTGAGATCCTCATGTTTTCCACCGACAAATGAAAATACTCAACCACAGTGCCTCTAAGCTCCCTGGAATTTCGAATCTATGGGTTTTGTTTTTTACTTTTGAGATTAAAGGTAAGGAAGAGGCATCACCACATGATACAAAGTTGTTTGAACACTGACATAATCTTCACTGACACCTTACAAAATGTTAAGTTGAATTTGGTAAAAGAGAAAGACAAACCCGAGGACCAAGCCTCTCAGCAGCATGAAGGTTCTGGAGGAGGTACCGCCAGTCTGGCTTTTCTGTTCTTGGACAAAAAGGGCAGGTGGATGCAGCGCCTGGGCTCCCATGGGAGACCATCCCCCAAAGCTGCCTATTTGGAAAGCCAAGTGCCAGCAATAAAAGTAGCACAGTCCTAAATAATTACGTGTTAATTGAGTGGAGGGGAACTTAGCAAGTTAAAAGTAATCAGAAACCAATTTAAATATTCCAGTCTCCTGGCACAATTACAGGCCCTTGATGATGACAGAGCCTCAGGCCCTCCTGGCACCCTGTTACCCAGTGTTTGTTGCCAATAAAACAGAAAGATGAGGAGCCTCATCACTACAGAGGGAGGATGTGGAGAAAGACAGGGAACTTCCAGTGGCTTTCAAAGCCCCATTTCTCACATTGCGAAGCTGTGGGGGTTTTAAAATTCCTTCCCTCAACTTGCTTTAAGTTACATAATTAGCTTGTACACTTCAATATGAGGGCATTTAAATATCTCCAGCATGAAAACAGGCTGCTTTGGGGGAGAGGATGTATCTTTCAACACAATGTTTTACCCAAAATGGGTGGGAAAAAAGGAAACAAATTAAAAGTGACACATTCCATCCCTGCAGAAAAATGAGTCTAGCAATAGTAGCTGGGAATTTGCCGTCAAATGATTTCTGCATGATTCAGGGATGCTGGGAAGCGGTGAATTACGGTGAAGTGATAAGAGAGATGCAGAGAATTGACTCAGTCTGATGGGAAGGAGAGAGAATGAATGCTTCATCTCAGCCATCTGTCTCCTGGCATATCCCCTTGGCAGGGGGGCTCTTTCATCCAGGTGGTGACTCAACATGGTCAGCGACTTCCTACCTTGGGATCTTGACGGGGAAATCAAAGCCACCTGTGCAGAAAGAAGTGACTTCTAAGAAAGACCCCCGGGATAACAAGGGGAAAGTCACGCAAAGCTGGGGACCTGGGTGGGACCTGCCTCACATCTTCTGGATATGGGAAATGGTGGGAAGCCCAATGCCACTAGAAAGTTTTGGGAATGAGGGGAGAGGGATCAACTGGGCCAGACTATGAGAGACAGGGATGCCAGGCTCTGGGGTCTGCATATTTGCTGGTGGGCAACAGGGGTGGAGGTGGGGTGGGCTGAGGATTTTAACGCAAGGAAGGGACCTCTGGGGTCTTTCTTGTGTGCCTCTACCTCCTCCCAATCCTGCCTGGTCCACCTATTTCAAATTCACAAAATAAGTGTTGATGTGTCGGATTTAGCAGCAGCTTGAGTAATGGAAAAAATGTCTCCAAGACAAACACATCAGAAATGTGCCCCTCCCCCCACCCGGCAAACACCAGGAAGTGAGAGGTCACTATAGCTGAGGGAGCAGCGAAGGAGGCAGAGCCTGACTCTAAGACTCCATCCTGGAGAATAAAGGAGGGTCCTGGCTCGCCCCAGAGTCCCTGCCCCAGCACCCCAGCGTCCACTCACCTCAGAGACTCCACCCCAGCACCCCAATGTCTGCTCACCCCAGAGACCCCCACCCCAGAGACCCCCTCCTCAGCACCCCAGGGTCCACTCACCTCAGAGATCCCCCACCCCAGCACCCCAGTGTCTGCTCACCCCAGAGACCCCACCCCAGCGCCCCAGTGTCTGCTCACCCTAGAGACCCTGCCCTAGCACCCCAATGTCCATCCCTCAGGCCTCCTCCCTCCTCTCCCAGGCTCCTCCTGTTGTCCTGTGATCACCAATTGGAGTGAAGCACAGCCATGAATGGGCAGAGGAAGCAGGGGAGGTTGGGGTGACCGTGCCCCATCCCTCAGACACAGTACAGGCTGCCCTGGATGCTTTGCTTGCCAGGGTGTAGAAGTATGCGTCATCAGCTGCCACCAGTCTTTTCCTAGTTCCTTATACATGGGGGATGGGAACAGGGAGTTGAGAGTTTCTGCTTGGGGTGAACAAACATTCTGGAAATCAACAGTAGTGATAACTAAACACTGTGGATGTAATTACACCACTGATTGATACACTTATAAACGGTTATATGGCGAATTTTATAATACGTATATTTTTTCTTTTTTATTGTGGTTATATGTATATATTCTAAAACCACAATAAAAAAGAAAAAAACATGAGAAGGAAAGAGGGCATTTTTCAGAAACTGCAGGCGTGGGAGTCATAATTTTTCTGTCTTTATCTGTGTCATTGGTGTGACTCAGTTCCGTGATTAAAAAACAGAACAACCCGGGAATAAGACTCTCTAACCTTCTCTCCCCAGAGAACCAGCTCCCTCTGGAAGTAGGTGGAGCGTTAATAAACAAGCATCAGCAAAGACACACCTGAAAGCCCAATCATGACAACCAGAGACCTGGAGTCCACGCCGGCCCTGGCACGGCTCTGCTCATTGAACACCACCCAGGACAGTGGGCGGTCACCTGCAGGGCACGGCCCCTGGTCTATGGCGATTCACCGAGGTCCATCTGTGCGGAATCTTTACTCCCCACAGCATCCAGAAACACATCCTTATGAAAGTAAGGTAAATTAATCCTAGTGAGCCCAGAAAAAAAGGAAGCAGTCAGAGGCCTTGAGCAAGCTGTATGGATCAAGGCAGAAAGGCTTAAGAGAAAATAGAATCCTTACAAAAGAGAATGCTGCTTTCAAGGTATTTCATGCTCAGCATACACCAGCGATGGTTAAAATTTATCCGGGTTCATTTTCAAGACCTGCTGTGGACACTGTAATCACTTAGCATACTTATGTCATTTGCTCAAGGCTCATTTGCCATAGGCTAAAAACCGAGACAATTTTTTTTTCTTTTTTGGTCCATGTGTAGGAGCCTAGGTGCTAGCTACCTGGCAGGTGGTGACGCTGTCCACATTCTCCCCTTCTCACTGGTGCCAGGTACTTCTACTCACTATTCACTTAATTTCACTCTCGTCAGGCCTGCTGGGTCTTTCTAAGTGGGGTGTGCCCTTGGAGAAGAGCTAGGGGAAATGTGAAAAGAGGTGGAGAAATAGAAAGAGCAGGGGCCTCGAGGTCATGTTGATCTATAAGTGATCTACAAGTGACAGGTCATGTTGATTCATATCAGCTGTATAGCCTTCCTCAAGTTAATAATAGCTCTGAACTCATTTTCCTTATTGAGGACTTGAGAAGGAGATGAGAAGCCTCAGTGTCTGTAGAGAGGCTGGGTCCTACCAGCTGTTCCATAATTGGTAGCTACTGTTGCAAGTATGGTAAAGATACAAAAGATGGTGGCTTCTGTCATCTTTTTTGCTATGTGTTTCAAAAGAGGTCTCCAAAAGATCTTCTCAGCTTGCAGTGGGAAAAGGAGAACTGAGAAGACTAATGTCCATGATGGCTCAGCTGCTGTCAAAGCTCTTAGGAAAAGAGAAAGTCTTGTAGCTGACAGCTTTCGGTTCTTTGATTTTATGGTGGCTCAGAATTATCATCATTCAATTACTGAGCGCACGGGACTTTTCTCAACTGTCATTGTCCATGTAATATTTCTAATTTTTCATTATTATATTTGTAAGTGATCTATGATTCAGAATCTTTGATGTCACTTTTTTTTTTTTTTTTTTTTTTTTTGAGATGGAGTCTCACTCACCCAGGCTGGAGTGCAATGGAGTGATCTCAGCTCACTGCAACCTCCGCCTCCTGGGTTCAAGCAGTTCTCCTGCCTCAGCCTCCCCAGTAGCTGGTATTACAGGTGTGCACCACCATGCCTGGCTAAGTTTTGTATTTTTAGTAGAGACAAGGTTTCAACATGTTGCTCAGGCTGGTCTTAAGCTCCTGGGCTCAGGTGATCTGCCCTCCTCGGCTTCCCAAATTGTTGCAATGACAGGCGTGAGCCACTGCATCCGACCTGATGTCACTCTTGCAACTATTTTGGGGTGTCAGGAACTGCAGCCATCTATGACAGAGAGCTTAATGGATAAACATTGCGTGTGTTCTGACTGCTTCACCGACTGCCCTTTTCCCTGCTCTCTCCCTCTCCTCAGGCCTCCCTATTCCCTGAGACATAACAATATTGAAATTAGGTTAATTAATAATCCTACAATGGCCACTGAGTGTTCAGTGAAAGGAAGAACCACAAGACCCTCACCTGAAATCAAAAGCTAGAAATGACTAAGCTGAGTGAGGAAGGTGTGTAGAAAGTAGAGACAGGCCTGACGCTAGGCCTCCTGTGCCAGTTGGCCATGCCGTGAATGCAAAGGAGAAGTTCCCGAAGGAAATTAAAAGTGCTACTGCAGTGGACACACGCATAAGAAGTGAAACAGGCTTACTGCTGATCTGGAGAAAGCTGTAGTGGTGTGAATAGAAGATTAAACCAGCCACAACATTCCCTCAAGCCAAAGCCTAATCCAGAGCAAGGCCCCTAACCTCTCTTCAATTCTGCGAAGACTGAGAGAGGTCAGGAAGCTGCAGGAGAAAAATTTCAAGCTACCAGAAGTTGATTCTTTTTTTTTTTTCTCATTGTTCTTTAGGTTCTAGGGTACATGTGCAGATCATGCGGGATTGTTGCATAGGTACATACATGGCAAGGTGGTTTGCTGCCTCCATCCCCCCCGTCACCCACATTTGGCATTTCTCCTCATGTCATCCCTCCCCAACCTCCCCACCCCCTGCTGTCCCTCCCCTAATCCCCTCCCCAACTGACCCCAGTGTGTGATGCTCCCTTCTCTGTGTCCATGTGTTCTCATTGTTCAGCACCAGCCTATGAGTGAGAACATGCGGTGTCAGGGGTTGGTTCTTAAGGAAAGAAGCTATCTCCATAACATAAAAGTGCAAGGTAAACAGCAAGTAATGAAGGAGAAGCTGCAGCCAGTTCTCCGGAAGACCTGGCTAAGATCACTGATGAGGGTGGCCACACTAAAAAGCAGATTTTCAATGTTACTGAAACCACCTTAGATTGGAAGATGTCATCTAGGACTTTCATATTTAGGTTGGAGAAGTCAATTCCTGGCTTCAACACTTCAAAGGACAGGCTGACTCTGTAGTTGGGGGATAAGGCAGCTGGTGACCTGAAGTTAAAGCCAATGCTCATTTGTTATTCTGAAAATCCTAGGGCCCTTAGGAATTATGGTAAATCTATTCTGCCTGTGCTCTAGAAGTGCAACAGCAGAGCCTGGATGACAGCACATCTGTTTGGAGAATGATTTCCTGAATGTTTTAAGTCCACTGGTAAGACCTAATACTAAGAAGCAAGATGCCTTTCAAAATGTTACTGCTCATTGACAATGCACCTGGTCACCCAAGAGCTCTGATGGAGATGCACAAGGAGATGAATGTTGTTTTCATGCTAATACAATATCCATTCCGCGGTCCATGAATCATGAAGAAATTTTGACTGTCAAGTCTTATTATTTAAGAAATATATTTCATAAGGGTATAGCTGCCATAGATTGTGATTCCTCTAATAGATCTGACCAAAGTAAATTGAAAACTTTCTGGAAAAAAATTCAGCATTTTAAAAGCCATTAAGAATATTCATGATTCATGGGAGGAGGTCAAAATATCAACATTAACTGGAGTTTGGAAGAAGTTGATTCTAATCTTCATGGATGACTTTTTGGGTTCAAGACTTCAGAGGAAGAAGTAAATTCAGATGTAGTGGAAATAGCAGAGAACTAGAATTACAAGTGGACTCTGAAGATGTGATTGAATTGCTGCAATCTCATGATACAACTTGAATGGAAAAAGAGTTCCTACTCATGTTTATGAGTAAAGAAAGTGGTTTCTTGAGATGAATCTCCTCCTGGTGAAGATTCTGATGACACTGTTAAAATGACAACAAAGGATTTAGAATATTACATGAAGTTAGTAGCCAAAGCAGTATCAGACTTTGAGAAGATTGACTCCAATGTGAAAAGAAGTTTTAGTTTGTGTAAAATGCTATCAAACAGCATCACAGAGAAATCTGTGTGGCTACAGAGAAATCTTGTGTTAAAGGAAGCATCAAATGATGTGGCAAACTTCACTGTTGCCTTACTTTAAGAAATTGTCATACCCACCTCAGCCCTCAGCAACCACCACCCTGATCAGTCAGAAGCCATCAACATTGAGGCAAGACTCTCTATCAGCAGAAAGATGAAGATTTGCTGAAGCCTCAGATAATTGTTAGCACTTTTTAGCAATAAAGTATTTCTATTAAGGTATATACATTGTTTTTTTTAAAGATACATTTTTCACACTTAAGAAAATACACTATACACCAAAAAATCTGTGTGACTTGCTTTATTGCAAAATTCACTTTATCATGGTGGTCTGGAAGGGAACCCACAATATTTTGAATGTATAGCTTTGACTATATATTCAAAAAGATAAGACAGAATCACCTACCCTAAGCCTAAGAACAGTTTTCACTACTCTGTCCTTATAACGAATTACTCCTTTCCCATTTTGTAGTTAAAGTCTGTTACCTTTTCATATCAAGACCATCTGGTCTTTATTCTTTCCTGGACATATAGGAGGAGTTCAGCTATCAAATAACCCTGAGCATCCTCCTTAACAAAAGCCCAGGCTTGAGATCTGGAAGACTAGATTCAAGTTTTGGTTGGTGCTGAAAAGCAGGTTAACATGGTGGTGAGAGCAGGGACTCCAAGAATAAACACCCAGAGATGAAATCCAGGCTCCACCACTTGCCAGTTGGCTGTGTAAACCTTGGGCAGATTTCCTCAGCTTCTGCATCTGTGAAATGGGTGTCAAGAGTACATCAACCTCCTATGTGGTAACCATTAAATAAGCTGAAATTGCAGAGTGCCTAGAACAGTTCCTGACGCACAGTAAGCAAAATGAAAGACTTAGTCTGCAAATTACTCTCAAGTACTCAAACAGCGAGTGCCAGCCAGCTTAAAGGATGTGCTACAAGCTTTCAGTTGGTTGCTAACCTTTAATCAGAAAACCCCATTCCATGAGAGTGACCTGGCTGGGTGCTTCGGCTATCATTATCTTGATCAAAAGCAGAAACCGCAAAATAATAATAGTTAGAAATTATTTTCTTTTGTGAGCTTTGTGTTTTCTTAATGAGTGTAATGATTAAGAGAAATGGGTTCTCCTTGTTGAAATCCACACCATGCAAGGTATGTGGATGAGCTACAATGTTTCAGGGACTCTCCCAGGCTGTGCGTGGATTGGATATGTGTGTGTAAAAAGCCCAGTATGGAAGGACAGTGTCCAACACTGGACTCTATGTTCTGGAGCAAGCTATGGGTCTGGAGGGTGCTGGTTCCCTAAGATGACTATCCGTGCAGAGGAATCTCACCTCCAGAACACTTTCTCATTTGCTTCTAATGAATCATTTATCAAGGCTCAGACAGAGCACCTCAAATGATAGGGAAGGTGGTTTTATGAAGCCTAAGAACAGACTGTATGCACTGACTGTGCAAAAGTGTTTTTCATAAATGTCTCTGTGTGTGGCTGACTTTGATCTAAGACTTTCTTTGATTATAACCTGGCAGCAAAGTGGTGAGACAACAGTTAACTTACACCCATGTCCAGTGATAACCAACTCACAGTATCTTTGAAAAACACAACCGAAATATTGCCTTTGCTCAGCTCCCAACGGTGGGGCTCTCCCCCGAGAGAGACGGGACTGGATGCTGGATGAGACTTTAGCTGCCACATCTGCAAAGTGGGTTTAGAAAGAAAGCTGGCCTGAGATGACATGTATGTGGGTCCCCCGTCCTGCCCAGAAGTCTCAGTGGGAGCCAAATAGAGGCTGTCTTCTCCACGTGCCCTGCAGGAAATCTACTTTCCAGGCATTTCTGATTTCTATTATTGACAGAATTCTTTAATAAATGCCTGATTAATGGCAAGTATGAGATGACAGGCAGATGACAGTTAAGGCCACTTCATGTCTCCCAGGAGATGTGGCTGGTGTTTGTCAACTGAATTTGAGATGGGTGATGTTTGCTCAGCCTATCTCTTGCTGTTTGCCACTTGAGATCCAGGGTCGAAGTCATCAGAATTGGATTTCTACCCCACGACCGGGGGCTTCTGTGCCAGCATCTACATCACACTTATTCTCCATGGCCTTGAGAGTATCTTTGTTTTCCTGCTGTTCCTTGATCCTGTGACCACTCACAGCTAAGCTGGGGGAGAGCCACCGCTCCCCCTCCTCAAGAACCAAGAACCAGCTCTGCATGCAGCATCTCACTCTGCTGCCCGTTCTCCCTGGAGGATGGAGCAGCACAGGGGCTTATTTCACAGGAGGCGCAGGCACCACACAGCAGCGAGGGAAGTGCTGAACACCAGCTCAGAATCCAAATGCACCGCAAGGGAGGAGCAGGCTTCCGCTTCTTCCCACGAAGGAGAAGGGGGCTAGCATTGATCAAGCAGCTCTAATATGCTACCTGCTGGGCCAGGAGCTCACAAATACCCTCTCAGTGACTCTCCCCAATTTACTGGTGGAATGAAGGATCAATGAGGTTCACCACTCGCCCATGTTACCCAGCTCGTAGGTGGCAGAACTCAAAGCAGCCGCCAGGTGACTGCCCTTCCTTCTGTGCACCCCATGGATCAGTGGCCATGTGGTCTGGAGAATGGAGACACTAAAACCCAGACTCATCACCCACAGAGGAAGATCTCACAGATCTACCTGAGTGCCTGGGGTTACACAAAAGCACCCTTTGTGGATACCGATGTTTGGCTTTTAGAAGATATATCAGAGAAATTGCAATTTAAGTGGCTTGGCTTTGCTTCAGGACAATTGGCTGAAAAGGAACCACAAGCACCTTGCTCAGCCACCAGAAATATCCACAGGAGAGACGTCCCCACCAGACGGGACATGTCTGAGAGGCTGGAGGGAGGCACGGAGCAAGACACACACCAGCACCACTCTTAGGCAAACAAACTCACTGCGCAGAGCAGCCATGGGGAAGGTAATGTCTCCTACGGCTCTGGTCTGATGTTTGGGCCTTAGCCCTCATTTTTATGTGAAGTCCTCACTCACAGGGTCCTCACCCAGCAGTGAGGGAAGCGGTGAACACCAGCTCGGATGCCAAATGCACCGCAGCGGAGGGGCAGTCTTCCCATTCCTCCCATGAAGGAGAAGGGAGCTCGCATTGACCAAGCATTGATCAAGCACCCGGGACTTGTGAAACAGACTGGAATGAGCGCAAGGGGAAGCGCGCGGTATCCTCTACAGCATGCTTTGTACATAGTAGGTCCTCAGGTAACATCAGAGTGATTATCGATGATTGATCACAGTCTGTGAATAAGATGTGCCCACTCTTAACAGTGCACTTTCCATTCTAGAAAGTCTAGTCAAGGGATCAGTACACTTTTTCTGTAAATGACCAGATAGGAAAGAAGTCAGGCCTTGCAGGCCATATCTCTTTTGCATTTACTAACAAACTCCGCTATTTTAATAGCGCAGAAACAGCTCCCAACAAGAAAAGTGAATGGGTATGACTAAGTGCTAACAGAACTTTATTTATAGACAGTAAAATTTAAATTTCATGTAATTTTCATCTGTTACAAAATATTATTTTTGCCTTTTTTCAATCCTTTAAAAACATAAAAACCATTCTTAGCTGGTGGGTCACACACACACACACACACACACACACACACACTCTCTCTCTCTCTCTCTCTCTCTCTCTCCAGATGGAGGGCTGGACTGGGGTCATGGGCTACAGCTTGTCAACACCTGGTTTACAAAATTACGTGTGTGTCGGCTGCGTGCAGTGACTCATGCCTGTAATCCAGCATTTTGGGAGGCTGAGGTGGGTGGATAGGTTGAGGTCAGGAGTTCAGGACCAGCCCAGCTAACATGGTGAAACTCCATCTTTACTAAAATACAAAAATTATCCAGACATGGTGGCACATGCTTGCAATCCCAGCTACTTAGGAGGCTGAGCCGGGAGGATAGCTTGAACACTGGAAACAGAGGTTGCAGTGAGCTGAGATCATGCCACTGTACTCCACCCTGGGCAACAGAGTGAGACTATGACTCACTTAAAAAAAAAAAAAGGGAAAACAAGAAAAAAAGAGAAAACTGTGAAACTCTGTGTGTGCCAATTTGCCATGGCCTCTCATTCATTCTTTTTTTTTCTTTTGAGACAGGGTCTCTCTCTGTCTCCTATGCTAGAGTGCAGTGGCATGATCTCAGATCACTGCAACCTCCACCTCCTGGGTGCAAGTGATCCTCCTGAGTAACTGGGATTAAAGTGTGTGCCATCACACTTGGCTGATTTTTGTATTTTTTGTAGAGACAGGGTTTCACCATGTTGACCAGGCTGGTCTTGCAACTCCTGACCTCAGGTGATCGGCCTGCCTTGGGCTCCCAAAGTGCTGGGATTACAGGTGTAAGCCACTGTGCCTGGCCTCTTGCTCATTCATTCTTTAAGGAGAAGGAGCACCCAGGTCATGTCTGGAACTGACCTGGTCTGGAAAGGGTGACAAAGTAAATTTTGGGGAGCAGGACTGAGGGTAAGGAGGCTGCAGAGGTGACTGGGTGTCTACCTCATGCAGAAGGTGGGGAAGCCATCCACAGCCATAGGGAGTGGGCTCACAGCACCTTCTTGGGATTTGGAGGGGCCTGTGTTCAGCCTTGGGGACCCGGGTGAAAGTGGGGTATTGGATCAGGTGAAGGGCAAGAGTGGAAGAGACGTTGGGAACTCAAGCTCAGTCCACTTATAAAGAAATCCTTGGGAATCAATGAGAGAACACTGAAGAGAGATTTTTGAATAAGAACATAAAGAAGAAGGCTGAGAATAGAGCCTTGGAGAATGTCAGTATTTCTTCTGGGCAGAAAACAAAAATGAGGTTGAGAGAGACAGAAAAAGAGAGAGAGAGAGAGAGACAGAGAGAGGATAGACAAAGGAAAGAAAGGAAGGAGGGAGGAGAGGAGAGAGAAAGAAAGTGAGAGGTAGAAAAGGAATGAGACAATGCCAGAGGGAAACAAGGCAGATGCGGGGTCATGGAAGCTACTGGACAAGAGCACTTAAAAGCCAGGACGCCATCAACAGTGTCTGAGACTGGAGAGGGCGGTAATGTGAGCTTATTGATGAGGGCACCATTGGTAACTGCAGTAGAACAGATTTTGCTAGCCTCATGGGGAGATAAAGAAGGAGTGAAGGCTGGGGACCTAGGGACCACTCTGTGTGGTCTGGCGGTGAAGGACAAAACAGGGGTGTCCACAGTAGGGGTGAGGGTGAGGTCAAGGGAGTTTCCATGCAGAAGAATCTGCAGGTAAAGGGACAATCGATAGGGAAGACTCCAGAGGATGTCGACGGATGACTCGGAGCCCCAGATCCTGCATTTCCCAGAGGCAGATCCATTCCACACTTGCCAGACCTAGTGCTTAATAAATATTTCTAGAATAAGCAAATGCCTAAATGAATGGCATTGTGGCCAGATTTTAAATTGAGGATCTACCCCCTTACCACCATTGTTACTCTTGTCCCTGTCTCTTCTCTCCACGTGTCCAGTTTTGGGCTCCCCACTGTCCCTGGAACACCTCTGTTCACCCCATCTGCCTGAGCCCATTCCTCACACTGCTGTCAGGTTTACAGCCCCCGCCTCCCTTCCTCAGCTCTGACCTCTTTCCAGGCTCTCCATCCCGGTACACGGTATCTGATTTGATGCTACAAAACCTGACAGGTTCCCAGCCACGTGGCCGCACTCGAGGGAGCCCTGGGCATCTCGTTACTACTTACGCAAGGACTTACGCAACTGCTCCTCGGCTGCACCGGCCCCTGTGTGTTGGCAGCCCCTGCCTACCCAGCCAGCCGCTGGAAAGACTCGAAATAGATTTTCAAACCAGCTCCACATCTGCCTCTGCTTTTCCTGCCAGATTCCTTTTTTTTCCCCTTCTTTCTTTTTTTAATGACCCCTTTATTTCCTCCACGATCTTGTCTTAATCATAAAGAGGTGAGTCAAAGGCCATTGCTTGCAAGGGCAGGCCCCAGAAGCTTCTGCTCTTAGACGGCTACTGGGACTGGTAGGAAGAAAGGGGAAAATCCTAATGAGTTATTGTGAGCACCAATGAGTGCACAAGGGCTCTGGGTTCTATCCACAACAGCCCACGAGGCAGATTCCATGCCTATACATATGATGATCATGGCGCTCCTCCATCTTATGGGTTGACTGAAGATGAAATGATATCCCAGACAAGTGGACCACTGGACAGAGGCCAGCTAGCATCTTGCCATCACCCTCTGCCCATCACTGGCAAGCAACTCCTAGGTCATGTCAGAAGTACACATCGAGCAAAGCCCAAAGTCCATCTGCAGCAGAGCTCGCGTTAAACACAGTTAGTAAGGCAGAGCTGATCAGACACATGGCCACATAATGCTCTGCTTCCAGGCGGGGCACAGGTGGCCCAAAAGCCACTTTCATACCTGACCATGAATATGGGCATTCCATGGGCCATGGGGGATGGAATTCAGGATTTCCTTATTCCGTCTAGTAAATTGTAGTCACTAATATAACTGTTCCATTTATATAACTTCATGTTTTACCTCCCGAATACCGCCACAGCGATGCAGTGCATTCACTTTGCTATTAAAAAGCACGGATCGAGCAAAGCCCAAAGTCTGTCTGTAACAGAGCTTGGGTTAAACACAGTAAGGTAGAGCTGATCAGACACATGGCCACATTATGCTCTGCTTCCAGGCAGGGCACAGGTGGCGCCAAAGCCACTTTCATACCTGACCATGACTATGGGCATTCCATGGGCCACAGGGGATGGAATTCAGGATTTCCTTATTCCCTCTAGTAAATTGTATTCACTAATATAACAGTTGCACTTTCCACATAACTCCACATTTTACCACCCGAATATGGCCACAGCCACGGGGTGCATTGACTTTGCTATTAATGGGAGGCAATTGGGTGATCATGCGCTAACGATCGTCTACCTTCTTAATGGGAAGTGACTTATTACCCATAAACGCATGCGGGAGGTGCTCTGGGAAGCTCCTCCCTGCCAAACACATGCAAGTTACGCTTCTTAATTGAAAATATAATCTGTATTGCAGAGATTAAAATATATTGGATTCATTTTGGCTCAATTCTTCCCCATTGTCCCACATACATTTTCTTTATGCTACACAATCAAATTAGTTCCCCTGCCATGGAGATTATTTCAACACAATAAATCAATTTTATAGTGAAGCTATGACTGAATGTCCTATTTAAAGGAAAAGCAAATCAGGGATGGAAACAATTTTCTTTCTGATGTGATCAGTATTTGCACCACATGCCTTTGGTGATCTCTCTTGGTTTTATCCTTTCTAATTTCATCGTTTTCTTTTCTTCCCCTTTGCTGTCCTTGGGGAAGGCATCCGTTTTGTGTGGTAGAGAGGAGGCAGGGAGGCAGATCCCTGCCGTCAGAGTGCCAGAGCAAGTCACAGAGGGAACCCTTTGGCAAGGCTGGCTTCACCATTCCAGTCTCTGGTCAAGGGACAGCCCCAGCACGCACACTCCAAAGCCTTTCCCAGACCTCCCGGCCCATAGCAATGCAGCCTTCCAGGCCTCTCTGGCCCCTTGTTACACTGTATCTATTTCTATTCATAACACTCAATAGTCTCTGACATTGCACTGCCCAGTTCTAGGTCTGTTACATTCTTATCTGAGCCCCTGCCCATGTAGAAGGCAAACTCCGTGAAGGCAGAGGCTTGGTCAGGCTCATTTAGCATTATATCCCCAGCAATTAAAATAAGTCCTGGCACAAAAGTCCACACATAATCAAAACACCTTATACAATGAGATCACACTGCCACGCCAAGCCCAAATCATTCTGGTGCTTCACTCTCACTGAAGGAGGCTCAGAGAGGGAAAGAAGCAGTCATCAGAGGTGGCCTTGAGGCCCTGATACATGAGCTTACAGGATGAACCCTGTGCTGGGGCCCCAACCTGCCTCTGTCCTGCCCACACACTGGGTCCTTGCACTTACTGCTGCCTCCTGCACACATGGTTACCTCCTTCTGATGTCACAGCTCCTGGCCATCCCAGATCTACCAGTCTCCTCACAAGCTCTCAGAGAACCAGGTGACTCTCCTTCCGTGTACCTGGATCACACCTATCATCTCATTTGGTTGCTCAAGCAATGTCCAGTGCAGTGTGCCTCCTCACCAACGCAGCCTCTCGCTCCCTGAGAACAGGCTCCACACCTGTGTGGGCTCACACAGTTCCCATCATCTAGCACTCTGCCCAGCCCTTAGCAGGCACTCGATGCACACCGAATCACCGAATAGGGAAAGAAGGAACACATTTTGCAATGAAAGTGATCCAGAAGGGCATGCATCATTTTCACTTTGAATGTCATTGAACTTAGCAAATCAGTATCTAATTGTGTCCTTATGCACATTTCTACTTAAAGGTGGGATAAAAAAGAAAAATAACTCGTGAGCAAGGACCATGCTCCAGACAGCCTGCGAGCTGTACCTTCAGTAGAATGGTTTGATCACTCCCCTAAGGCTATTGCCTTCCTTACCCTTCAACAGAGTGAAGTCAGAGCCTCTAGGTACAAATTGCATTGTTGTCAACAAATGCAAACCGCACACCTTGGAGAGTTAAAAGTAAGAGCTCAGGTGTCTTCCAAGAACACTAGGAACAGGCAGGGCACGGCTAGCAGCATGGGACTGACACAGAACGCGCAGGCTCATTCGTAAGTTTCAAAGACTTCCTGTCGTAGGATTGTCAACGCTGGCCAAATTTATGATCTCAACTAACCCAACTCTATGAGGCAGCTCCAGGACAAGTGTTGAGTTGCTATTCAAGAGGCTGCAGCACAACGTGGCTTTCGTGAATTGCCGGCTCAGTGTTATCCATGAGTGAATGTGCACTCGAATCCAGAGCTCCTGACTCCAGACAGGAGTCTTCTCCCCACCTCGCTGTGAGTTCTGTAATATCAACTGTGTTAGGTGAACAGAGCAATGAACAGTGCCCACAGGAAGAGCAAGATAGCTGGACTCAAGGCTGCACATTTGCAAATCACCCACATGAACATGACAAGCAAACGAACGTATAAAAATCTGTATGATTTCAGCAAATCAGAGAATTCTGGGTTATACCATATTTTAGAAAAAACACTGCTTCAATTTTTTTTCGTAAAAGATTGTAGTGGACTAAGCCTTTCTCTCCTGGTCCAAACTCAGATGTATGGACATTACCCTAAAAGGTCAGAGTTGTTTTTAACTTGGGATTTTTAAATAAGAATATAACATGTGTCCTTGCACCGATACCCACAGGCTCATAAAAATACGCATTTAATGAGGTCACAGAGTTATTATTGAAATGTCTGAAATACATACTGTGGGTCCAGAAAAACTGTCAGCAAAGTCTCAAAATAGCTTTCCTAAGGTCTGTCAAGTTTTGGGAAAGAATCCAGGAAAACGATATGAAGTGTATACAGAAAAGTCAGCTCGCTTTTGCCAATGATGGCACAGCAGGCAGTTTGGGTTGACGTATTTGATTGTTTGAGGGGAATGTCTATGTTCCATGCTGATATTTTTCTTGGTGTTGGGGAGGGGTCTTTGTTCTTGGTGAAGGAGAGGCAAGGTTCAAGCTCACCCACACACACGGCCACAAGTGCACCTGGGATCCAGTGGGGCAGAGCAGGTGTTGTAGCGAGGGGAGGCTGATAGGATGCTGTTTCAGGCCCCACTCTGTGGTCCGCCCTATCTGTACAGTTCTGCGTTCCTGCAGAACGATGCTGCTCCTAAACCCACCCTCAGCCTGTAAACCCCATCCTTTTGAGTTAAGGGTCATACATCTTTGCCAAAACCACCCACAGTCCCGGAAAAGAAAGTAAAGGCATCACAAAAATGACAACCCAAACCGTGCTTTCAACTATAAACAAGAAAGAAGAAATGAAGCAAGGCCTTTTGTTTTTAGTAGTCGATTCAGAATGAATCCAATACAAAGCCAAACAGAACACAGATGGCTTTTTCTAACTTTGTCTAATATGATTTCTGATTCCCAGACATAAAAAAAATAACGTTACCCTCCTCCCTGCTAACTAACATTACGGAGTTTTATCATCAGATAGACAGAATGCATCAGTCTTTGTTTCCCCCAGATTCTAAATAAAGGTGGGTTGAGTGGGGAAAACGGGGAGATAGAAGTCAAAGGGTAGAAAGCTGCACTTCTCCATGAACAAGTCTAGAGCTCTTAGGCTCAGCATGGAACCAGAGTTAATAATATTGTAGCTTATACTGGAAATTTGCTACAAGAGTAGATTTTAGGTATTCTGACCACAAAAAATAAAAACTGAAAGGTAACTATGTGAGATGACAGATATGTTAATTTACTTGAAGGTAGTCATCGCTTCACTACATGTATCAACACATTGCATGGTAGGCTTTAAATATACACCTTTCTGGCAGGGCGCGGTAGCTCACTCCTGTAATCCTAGCACTTTGGGAGGCCAAGGCGGGCGGGTCACAGTCAGGAGATGGAGACCATCCTGGCCAACATGGTGAAACCCTGTCTCTACTACAAATAAAAAAATTAGCGGGGCATGGTGGTACGCACCTGTAATGCCAGCTACTCAGGAGGCTGAGGCTAAAAGAATCACTTGAACTTGGGAGGTGGAGGTTGCAGTGAGTCAAGATTGTGCCACTGCACGACAGCCTGGGGGACAGAGTAAGCCTCTGTCTCAAAATAAAATAAAATTAAATAAAACCACCTTTTTAAAGAGTCAGCATTCAAAAGCCTGTCCCCAGCTGGGCACGGCAGCTCATGCTTACAAATCCTAGTACTTTGGGAGGCCAAGGCAGGCAGATCACTTGAGGTCAGGAGTTTGAGACCAGCCTGGGCAACATGATGAAACCCTATCTCCACTAAAAATACAGAAATTAGCCGGGCATAGTGGCGGGTGCCTGTAATCCCAGCTACTAGGGAGGCTGAGGCAGGAAAATCACTTGAACCTGGGAGATAGAGGTTGTAATAAGTCAAGATTTCGCCACCGCACTCCAGCTGGGCAACAGAAAGAGACCCCATCCCAGCTATCTGAAAAGGATATTTGGAATCTTGAAATTCAACTGATCTGACTTCAGGGCAGCAATCATAACAAAGATTGGTAACAGGAGTCTGCATTAGTTCGGTGGGGCTGCCCTAATAAAAGGTCATGGGGGATGGGGCTTAAACAACAGGAACTTGTTTTCCCACAATTCTTGAGGCTGAAGTCCAAGATCAAGGTGTGAGATGTGTTGATTTCATTTGGAGGCCTCTCTCCTTGGCTGGTGGAGGGTTGTCTTCCCACTTTGTCCTCAAATGGCCTTTCCTCTGTGTGTGTGTGTGTGTGTGTGTGTGTGCGCCCTAATCTCTTCTTGTTATAAAGACACCAGTCAGATTGGATTAGGACCTATCTTAATGATCACGTTTAACCTTAATTAACTTTTTAAGGGTCCTAGCTCCAAATATAGTCACATCCTAAGGTGCTGAGAGGTAGGACCGCAACATTGTGGGAAGTAGAAAAGTTCCTTTTTAAAGTTTCCTTTCTTGTTAAAGAATAAATGTGCTAATGACTTTGTTAAGCCCTATCTGACGTAGCTGTTAGACATGCCGTGCTTATAGGCATGTAGTACACTGTATGTCCTTGTACTTTAACCAAGATCTCTGTGCTGGATGTCCTCACAGGTATGTCCCAGCTCTCCATTGCTTTGACTTGTTTAGAAAAGTTTTAAGTCATTAGGCAATCGAGTTTCCGTTTAGACTGTGAGGTCTGGCTCCAGCCAATGGAGATCAGACACAGCAGTAAGGACGACCCCAAAAGCGTAACGAATAACTTTGTCTGTTTTCCTTTGTTCATTGTACTCTAGTGGCAAGATGGCCAGTGAGCGTACTCTTCCTGTAGTCCAGGAAGTAAAAATTGCATTGTAGAAAGATCTTTTGTCTCAGTGCTAATTTTTATCTTTGGCACCAAGCATCTATTTCCAACAAACATGAATCATGGATTTTTAATAGTCCACAGAACAGATTCCCGTGGATGGAGCTCTGTGTACATTTGGTGTTGTTTTTCCTTGTTAACACCCCCACCCCCATCTTCTAATCCACTCGAATGGACGGGGGGCATCTCTCTGCTGTGCCAAGGGCATAACCCCACTGACATTAGAAAGAAAGAGCTGGCTTAGCCCACTCTAAGACCAGGAGCCTCCCAGGGCTCAGGCTCTGGGCCAGGAGGAGATTTGCTTTTCCCGAGGGGTGCTCCTTCCCCTGTGGGCACTCCCCTGCTCTGTGGTGACCAGATGCTGTTATTACCCTCATGTTATTTCTAGATGTCTGCCTGCCCATGTGAGTGGCAGGCACCTTGATCTCGGAGTCTGAGTGCTCTCTGAACACACCCCTGTTACTGTGTGTTACTCACAATGCGGGTGGCTGGCCTCAGATGGTGGGTCTTAGCCCCCTGCCTGCCCTAGGAGGGAGCCACATCAGCATACACCTGGCAATGGGCTTCCAGACCCTGACAGACAGGGTTCTTTCCAACAGCCACTTTCTGGAGAAATCTGGAAGACTTTGAAAACTGGCCTCCCATGAATGTGCTTCTGGGCCTGGGTGGCTCTTCTTACTTTAAGGACACAGGGATTTTGTCACATTGTGACCTCTAATTTTCAACAAAAACCTAGCACTGGAGACAGGCTCTGTGAGGCTTTGCCTCTATGTACAAGCATACATTACCACCTGCAATTCCCTAGAGGGCCAGGAGAACATTCAAAATAACTCACAATGAATGAAGCCCATTTACACTGGAAGCCGCTGAAGCTGTCCCGGCTTCTCCCCAGCATGGACTGGATGCTCCTCTGGAGGCCGCAGGCACTGTGAAGACACAGCTCGCCCAGAACCCGCTGCTGGAGCCATCGCTGGTCTCCAGGTAGTCCTTTATGATTCCTTTTCCCCTTCTTTAGTGCGTAGTTGAGAAAAATGTTCTATCAAATCACACTTACACAAACAGCCCCCCCTCCCAGACACACACTCCCACCCAACGCTAAACTCAATGCTAAGTACTCCCACAAAGCAAACATTTCCATGGCCTGCCCTTTCCTGTTTTCAGGATGCACTAAAAATAGGCATTATTCCGATCCCCAGGTCTTTGGAGGAAAGTCATGCCATGAGCAGGCTCATCAGCCCAAGTGTGAAAACTGGTGTGTGCAGATGCTTCTGAGTTAAGAGAAATATTTCCAGCCTCTATATTCATAGGCAAGAAAGGTCATTTTCCCTAAAGGGTACAAAACTCCAAGAACCACCACATAAAATATATTCCACACAAAGCAACTGAGCAGAACAAATCGATGTGTACATCGAAGGGAGATCCTATAAAAATGTAACACACACAGGCCCGGATCAAACACAAATATGAGCAAGCTCAGGGCCAGATGGGAGCCAGAGAGCCAAGGGTCCCTGGAGTCCCCTTGAGGGGCTATAGTTCTAGATGAAATCCCTCTGCCCTTAGGCGAACCTGTCTAACAGGAACCAGCATTTGGCAGCACCCCCTGAAAGTACCTCCAAAGGGAAACCAGGGAGGCTGGGAAAAGATGAACCCTGGAGGTGTCTGCTGCAGAGCGAGAAGTGGAGGATGGGTGTGGCCTTCTTTCAGGACTCCATCCTTCTGAAAATGTCAACCTGCAGTAAGCCCCCTGAAGGTACAATTAGGTCTAAAGAAAGCCCACAACAATATCAGAAAATAAGAAATCAGCTTATTAAACTGACCTAAGAAGGAAGCATTTCACTGTGGATTTCAGAAATCGCATTAGCCATTTTCTCTCTATGGCTTAAATGCTATTCCCTAAAAGTCCCGTGCTTGTAGTGGAAGGTACCAAGCAGTGAGATCTATCATCCATTCACCCAGTCTTCCATTCCGTCATTGCATGCCTACTCATGAGTTTGTCCTGGATGTAAAGATGCGTCACGGCTATTGAGAGTGATTGCTTCGCATACAGGTGACACTCTGAGGGGAGGTGAGGGGTGTACATGGTGCCTTATGGAAATGGAGAAAGACGAGGGTCTGGGGCTTTCATCCAGGTGGGAAGACTTCATAGAGTAGCTGGCTTTTGGAGTGAGTCACACAGCTGAGGTCTGGCTGAGTCATGATGTCTAGCAGAAAGGATGGCATGGGCAATGGCTGAGGGTCAAGGGAGCCTGGAGCTTCAGTTTGTTTGCAGCCCAGAGCTGGGGGATCAGGGGGAGGGGGCCAAGGCCTCAATGGCCAGGCTAGGGGAATGAACTTAGGTCTCTCCCAAATGGTAATCATTGAAAGGTTTCCAGCAGGAGGGAGAAGTGGTCTTTGTGTGGGAAATGGTGTGTGGCAGGAGGTCCAGAGACCAGGAGGGGAGTTGGTTTGTAGAAGGAGGGAGGGAGGGATGGCTGTGAGGGGGAAGGTCATCTGGTTGCCAGGAGGATGGGGGTGGAGGCACAGAGACAATGGGAAACCCTAGGTAGTGAAGAGAGAAAACAAACACTGCTTTTGGTAAACAGAGGAGGGACAGGCATTGCAGACCTAGTAGCCCACTAAGCAAGCCTACTGAGATGAGACCTCAAGAAATTTGGCAGGGGCCAGTCGTCATGCTCCAGGGGTAAGGACAGAGACAGAGTGGACGTTGTTCAATGCATACCAGTCACCAACCTAAAATGCTGCATGAGTAAAGGAATTTTGAAGCCCTCATTGGAGACCTTCCCAATTCATTGGACTTTCCTACCCATGGGGACTTACGAATGCAAGAAGCAGCCTGCGCCCTGCAGAAGTGCATAGGGCCTGGGAGCCCAGATCTCTTGTGTTCGCAGCCCCCAGAGAGCACTGACAGCCCCCACTACCAGCCAGTGCATGGCTCTGCTGCCCTGTCCTAGGAATCCATACTGGGGAGCTTGGTGATCACCACTGCTGTGCCAATGGACACTGGCTCTCAAGAGTGCCAGCTGGGATACCTATAAACCTACAAGTTTAACAGCCCAAAATTTCTTCTTCTTAGGCAGCAATGGTCCCATCAGAAGCCCTGGGTAGGACAGAATGTCATGAAAACCAAAGTCTTCATTTGAGCCACAAGTATGTATGTTGACAGCCTGGCCAACATGGTGAAACCCCGTCTCTACAAAAAATACAAAAATTAGCTGGGTGTGGTGGCGTGGGCCTGTAATCCCAGCTACTCAGGAGGCTGAGGCAGGAGCATCATTTGAATCTGGGAAGTGGAGGTTGCAATGAGCTGAGATGGCATCACTGCACTCCAGCATGGGTGACAGAGCGAGACTCAAAAAAAAAAAAAAAAAAAAAGAATATATGTTGAGCACGTAGGAGTCAATTTAAACAGCCCAGAGCAAACTTCTCTATCTTCATTGAGGATGAGGCAAGAGGGGAATGGAGAGGGTGTAGGGAGTTCAAATCCTATCACTCAGGATCAGCTGCGCACAGACAGGGACAACAGTTATGTAAAGGACGAAAGGATGACTGTGAAATAAAGAACAACGGGCTGAGTATCCCTGATCTGAAATGCTTAAAACCAGAAGTGCTTCAGATTTCATTCTTTTGGGGGGATTTTGGAATGTATATAGGCTGAGTATCCTAACCTGAACATCCCAAATTCCAGAATACTCCAAAATCGAAGCTTTTTGAGCACTCACATGGCATTCACAGGAAGTGCTCACTGGAGCGTTTTGGATTTCAGACGCTGGGATGAGGGATGCCCTAAGTGTGTTTCACAAAGGAAGGCAATGACTGCTTGTGGTTTTGCCTGGCAGCTGCAGGATGAATGAGAACTTCACTCCTCAAAGCATGGCCCCAGGAACAGCTGCCTTGGAAGCACAGAGGAGCCTGGTAGAAATGCAGAGTTCCAGGCTCATTCCCAGACTTTCTGAATTGGAATCTACATTTAAAAAGAATCTCAGGGATTCATGTGCTCCATCAGGCCTGGAAAGCACTAGGGCAGACAGCCTTTTGGCCAATTCTTATGCCCAATCTGTCATCTTCAAATATCTCTGTAGCAACAAATAAAATCTGCTGAAAAAGCGTTGTGTCTAAGCCTGGGTTCTCAAACTTAAGGACGATACAAGCCTGCCTGTATCACACTCATTTCAGGGTAATGTTCTGCCACCAGCTTCGGTGGTCCTTTTTTTTTTCCTTTTCTTCTTCTGAATGTCATTTAATAAGACATAACAGGAGATAAATCAGCCTCCTAGTTTGGGGCATTAAGAGATTGTAGTAATGTGTTCTAGCAGCCCACTGGAGTTTATTTTCTTCTATTTCACGACAACTGGGGCATTAAATAGTCTTAAATCATCGGGCTATCTGTTGCCTGCTCTGTGGCCACTCCTGTGGCTTTGAAAATCCAATATGGGAAATCATTCTTTATGGCAACCTCCGCAGCTGCAAGCAAAGCAGTTTAGAGAACACTTTTACTAGAACAGTTTCTACATACTCTGCTTCTGTTACAAATTACTCCCTCACTTTGACAACACTTACAGAATGTGCAGATTAAGTAATACAATTGGGTTACCATATTTCCATAATGCAAACAGTCAAAAAAGTTGTTTCCTATCAAATCCATAATAAGGCAGCAACAAGGCCTGGCCATGCCCTTGGCATCCCCTGATTCCCACTAATTTAGCACTCAGCCACTGGGGGAGAGCTTTCATCCCATTTTGTTCATTTTCAGAGGTGATCTGCTTCTTGATGGCTCAGCAGCTTCATTTCTTCCTTATGCTAGGAAGGCTGTAGGGGTGAGGGTATGACATACAACAGGCGCTCATTCATAGAAAAATCCCATGTCTTAATTCTCAGTTCCAATTCTCACCAGGATCTATGTAAAAAGTGTAGAACAGGCTGGGCACAGTGGCTCACACCTATAATCCCAGCATGTTGGAAGGCTGAGGCAGGTGGATCACTTGAGGCTGGGAGTTTGAAACCAGCCTGACTAACATAGTGACACCCTGTCTCTACTAAAAGTACAAAAATTAGCCGGGTGTGGTGACATATGCCTGTAGTCCCAGCTACTGGGGAGGCTGAGGCACAAGAATTGCTTGAACCTGGGAGGTGAACCTTGCAGTGAGCAGAGATTATGCCACTGCACTCCAGCCTGGGTTAAAGAGTGAGTTTCAGTCTTAAAAAAAAAAAAAATAGAAAATAAAAAAAAAAAAAACCACCACCAACAAAAAAAACATGGTATTTTCATATTCCCTTAACCTAACACATAAGATCTATGGGAAACTGTTTAGTGTTGTGAGTCATCTCATTGATTAAAAACACTGACATTGAAAATTAAGGAAGTCCTCCACATGGCTGGTCCCAATCAGTGGGGAAAGGATTCCCTATTTAATAAATGGTGTTGGGAAAACTGGCTAGTCATATGCAGAAAACTGAAACTGGATCCCTTCCTTACAACTTATACAAAAATTAACTCAAAACGGATTTAAGACTTATATGTAAAACCCAAAATGATAAAACCCCTAGAAGGAAACCTAGGCAATATCTTTCAGGACATAGGCATGGGCAAAGTCTTCATGATGAAAATACCAAAAGTAATTGCAGCAAAAGCAAACATTGATAACTGGGATCTAATTAAACTAAAGAGCTTCTGCACAGCAAAAGAAACTATCATCAGAGTGAACAGGCAACCTACAGAATGGGAGATAATTTTTGCCATCTACCCATCTGACGAAGGTCTGATATCCAGAATCTATAAGGAGGTTAGACAAATTTATAAAAAAAAAAACCAGTAACCCCATCAAAAAGTGGGCAAAGGACATGAACAGACACTTCTCAAAAGAAGACATTTATGCAGCCAACAAACATGAAAAAAGCTCAACATCACTGATCATTAGAGAAATGCAAATCAAAACCACAGTGAGATACCATCTCAAGCCAGTCAGAAAGATGATTATTAAAAAGTCAAGAAACAACAGATGCTAGCGAGGCTGTGAAAAAATAGGAATGCCTTCACACTGTTGGTGGGAATATAAATTAGTTCATCCATCATAGAAGACAGTGTGGTGACTCCTCAAGGATCTGGAACCAGAAATACCATTCGACCCAGCAATCCCATTACTGGGTATATACCCAAAGGAATATAAATGATTCTACTATAAAGACACATGCACAGTATTTTTATCGCAGCACTATTTACAATAGCAAAGACATAGAACCAACCCAAAGGCCCATCAATGATTGAATAAAGAAAATGTGGTACATATACACCATGGAATATTATGCAACAAAAGGAATGAGATCATGTCTTTTGCAGGGACATGGATGAAGCTGGAAGCCATCATCCTCAGCAAACTAACACAGGAACAGAAAACCAAACAGTGCATGTTCTCACTCATTAGTGGGAGTTGAACAATGAGAACACATGGACACGGAGGGGAACACACACCAGTGCCTTTCAGGGGGTTGGGGGCATGGGGAGGGGGCAAGGGCAAGGACAAATACTTAATGCATTTAATGTTGGGCTTAAAACCTAGATGACAGGTTGATAAGTACAGCAATCCTCCATGGCACATGTATACCTATGTAACATGTACACATGTATACCTATGTAACAAACCTACAAGTTCTGCACTGGTATCCCGGAACTTGAAGCATTAAAAAAAAAAAAAAAGATCAGAGGAATAGAGAAGTTTGGTCACAGCTATTTAACTGGGGGAAAGATGTAGACAGTCCTCCAGTGAATCCAAACAGAGAGTGGGTCCAGCATCCCAGGTCACCTCCACCAAGGAGGTGGACAGGAGGAGGCCAGGCCCCATCCTGGAGAGGCTGGTTAGCCGCTCAACACATAGCATGATGCCACCACCCAGCATGAAGACACTCCAGAGGATTGACAGGAGGATGGAAGCCCACAGTGCTGTCATGCCAAGAGAGAAAGGCACAGGCACGTGGTTTCTGAATTTTCGCAAACTGAGATGTCAGCAGAACTGAAAGAAGAAACAAAATCTGAGATGCACCCAATGGTGCTGCTAGAAACAGCTACATCATCTACCAGAAAGAAGCCTGACAGCTCCAGTCCCTCCCCAGGAGTCCCCATGCCTCAAGGCAATCTCAAATGGAGCTAGATCACCAGCTGGTGGGCCACCAGCCCATGGTGCTACTTGCTGGGATAGCCAGAAGGCCACATGCCCCACCCTCTCCACAGAGCTCACTCTGCATTGTGAGTGAAATTTCAATTCCAGGAAAACTCACCGGCAAGAGAGACGGGGAGCCCTCTGAGGGGTGGTGCTCCCATGAGAAAGGCTGTAGGTAGCAAGAGACCAAGGAGACAGAGAGAAGCCTTGCAGCAGGACATCCCAGAGATGGTGGCATCCACACCAGGATATGTGCCAAACTCAGAGAGGGGTTGGGGCAGGGACCCAGCTGTGGCAGGGAGTCAAACAGTACCCAGGGTCTCAAGGGGTGAAGCCAGGCCCACCCAGGGAAGGACTCGAGACCTAGGGGCTGCAGAGATGTTTGGGATCCCGTTCTGCCCAGGCAGGCCTGGGAAGAATCACAGCCATGCGACACTTCCTTGGATCGGGGAGGGACGAGGCAGCCTGCAGCCAGCAGAGCACATCTGTTTCTCGAATGGGCACTGTTTGCCATGACAGTGCACTGAACAGTAGAACTCCATTGAGGATTTTTGTGTCCAGTGTTAGAGACTGGGTTAAGATCTGAAACACCCCAGAGAGAGGAGGGCAGGCAGGGTGGAGGGGATGGTCCCACGGAGAAAGTGCAGAGCCTGAGAAAAGGTAAAATGTCAAAACATGGCAGCATGATATTTTACTTGATGATGCCGGCCCAGAACAGGGACAACATTGCCCAAATGTGGGCCAAAGCAGAAGGGAGGAGCACTCTCGCTCATAAAATGACAGGCTGTCAACACAGAAGACTTAAACACACACAAAAAGTGATGAAAGGCCAGGAAAATAAGAGGGACCATAAATCTGATTAGCATAGTTCCAGCAGGCTCTGGAAAACTCTTTTTACCTGTTCTCAAAGTAATATACTGAGAAGTAATATAATGAACTTATCAAATTAACGTTACTAAAATGAAAACATTTTCTTACAAATGGATCTCACTTTTAATCCTAAAACAATTCCCAATCTATTGACAGTGCATTGCATCTTTTCAATTACGGTGAATTTAACGGGTCCACTTTGCACATAATACATGTAAGAATTTTTCTTAATTCTTATCCAGAGAGAGATTATGGTAAAATTCCTTTTAAGAAATCAAGACTTTCAGATTCTCAGACTTCCTTTCTAACGGCCCCCACTGCCTTCGTTTGGTTTAGTTTCATAATAGCTGACAAACTAGCACGGAGAGATAAATTTAAAAGTCCCCCAAACAGTTATCCAAGCTTCCCATAATGTAGTCAGTATAAACAGACCATATTTCCCTGATAAATTCCTAAAACCATGCCAAAGTCAGAGGGAGTTGACATAATGATGAATAGAGGACAAACTCCTGTGTGAAAGAAGAAAGCTCTCATAATCCTGAATCACCTAGGTGCCCCTGAGAGCTCCGGTACTAAATGTTGTGCTTCTAACATGTGAAGCTGAGCCAGGTCTTCAGATGGATACCGCATTCACTGCTCCTGAAGGCAGGAGCCCAGGGCATGGCCACAGCACCAAGCATCGAGTGCGTCCAGATGAAATTGGTGAACATGGAAACGTATCCCTAAAAAGCAGTGTTCTGACAGCCTACTTCGGAGGTTTTCGAGTTGATTCACCAACTCAAAATCAAATATGCATAAAATGGGCCGGACATGGTGGCTCATGCCTGTAATTCCAGCACTTTGGGAGGCCAACGGAGGCAGATCACCTGAGGTCAAAAGTTCGAGACCAGCCTGACAAACATGGCGAAACCCCATCTCTACTAAAAATACAAATATTAGCTGGGCATGATGGTGGGCACTTGTAATCCCAGCTACTCAGCAGGCTGAGGCAAGAGAATCGCTTGAACCCAGGGGGCAGAGGTTGCAGTGAGCCAAGATCATGCTACTGCACTCCAGCCTGGGTGACAGAGCGAGACTCCATCTCAAAATAAAGAAGGAAGGACGAAGGAAGGAAGGAAGGAAGGGAGGGAGGGAAAGAAAGAAAGAAAGAAAAGAAAGAAAGAGAGAGAGAAAGAAAGAAAGAAAGAAAGAAAGAAAGAAAGAAAGAACACACGCACAAAACATGCTTGAGCTAACCACATAAAATCTTCAGCCTCTAATCATATTTAAATACATAGATGCCACAGTGCTTGGTGCCAGCCATCTGGTCAACCCAACAGAGTAAGGGCATGGGGGAGCAGGGGCTGCTGGTCTAGGACATGAACAGAAACTGAAAAAAACAAAACAAAAAACTACTTCTGAAATCAGAGGAGACAAATCAATAAACTTCTACCTGTGTACAGAGATGCCACAGCAAAGTGCTGTCTTCATTCTCTTAGCCGTGTTTCCCCTGGATTCTTTGCTGACTGCACATAGACTGCCAATGAACCCAACACGATGTTCCTGAGGATCTGTCCTAAGGGTTGATCATGGTTACTGCTACTCCCTGCTGGTGTCCAGCAGCTCCTCGTCTGGTCTCCCTGAGGGTACATCTCATGTCTCCACTGTTCCCAGAATGGCCTCCTGTCTCCTACACTGTGTTCCCTTATGGCTGGACCAGGTCATGTCCATCCAAGTGTCCTCTAAAGGCCCAGAAACGTGTGTTGGGCACTTGAGGAACACAGAAATCCTCGGACGTGACTTCCAGGGAAGTAAGTCCTTGAGGTAAGTGAGGCTTTGCAATGCCTCGGGACAGTGCTCTGACCAGTGTCCATGGCACACTGACCACCCATGGCCACAGGCTCCCCTAGAACACCAGGGCTCTTCTGTCCCACTCATCACAGTGTGCAATCCCAAAGTCATTGGGTTTCACCCAAAACTTGCTTAATACCCATTCTACTTGCTACTATAATTATGTAATTCCATTAAATGTGACATGAGAAAATAAATTGTTAGTGTCATGAAGAAGAACCAGTTTCGGAAAACTAAATGGAATGCTTTAGAAAGGCTATGATAAAGGTAAGCAGCTAAAAAAATTAAGCAAAAGTAGGCATGGGTGAGACAATTGGAAAAACTGAAAAATGTAACTAACTCCACTTGAAAAAATTGTAGGTAGAACTGTTGATGAGGCATTCCAGAAGCTCATCAGTGGAACGATGTTCAAAAAGAAGCGCTGGAGTTACATAAAAGGTAAGCAAAACAAACAAACAAAAAACAAAAAAAGCCTGAGGTACTCTGAGTTTTTTGCTGTTGTTGTGGAGACAAGGCTCACTCTGTCACCCAGGTTGGAGAGTTGGAGGCAGTGGTGTGATCATGGCTCCCTACAACCTTGAACTCTTGGGTTCAAGCGATCCTCCCACTTCAGCCTCCTGCATAGCTGGGACCACAGGCATGCACCACCACACGAAGCTAATTTTATTTTTAGTAGAGATGAGGTCTCCCTATGTTGCCCAGTCTGGTCTCAAATTCCTGGGCTCAAGCAATCTTCTCACCTCGTCCTCCCAAAGTGCTAGGATGACAGGCATGAGCCAACATACCTGATTTCACTTACGTGTTTCAAGTAAAAATAAAACATAAGGTATGTGGTAATCATAAAAATAGCTCCCACTTTTCAAATTAATCAGCGAACTTCTGGTCTCTGTGGGGGATTCCTTCTACTCTGGAGGTTTTAAAATTTAATTGAAAGTCACAAGCAGATATAAGAAACTTCAGAAAAAGGGCTGACATTTTTCTCTTTGGTAAGGTTAGTGAAAATGCAGATACATATTAGAATTCTGCTCACTATAAAAAAGGAATTTATTTTCTAAAATGCATGGAAGGCCATTCAGATCATCCCAAGTAACAGAGGGCTTCAGAACAAGTGGCTGGGGTAATACCTAGAACAGCACCATTCTGCTCATTTGTCAATGCTGGAAGAGTTCCTCCTCACTGCTCCAGAAGAGGTCCCCCTCACTGCTCCGGAAGAGGTTCCCCTCACTGCTCCACAGCCTCAGCTCCTGCCCCCACCCCCACCCATTGTGCCATGTAGGCCTGGGTGGAGCTCTGCCTCCCTGTGCAGCCACAGAATCCGGCTCTTGTGTTCCCCATTGCTTGGCAAGTGCTGTTCCCTCAGCCCAGTGCCCTTTCCACTCTCAAATACTCTCATCCCAGTACACTGCTAAAAATTTCAGAACAATCCCCAAGGTAGCTTCTTTGTTAAATTTTCCCTGGGCCTGCACTGGGTTTTCTGCATAATTCCATTCCTGCACATTTTTACACATCATGATTGCATGATACTCACTCACTCACCCACCACTTCTTTTTTTTTTTTTTTCTGAGACAGAGTCTCACTCTGTTGCCCAGGCTGGAGTTCAGTGGTGGTGAGGTCACAGCTCACTGCAGCCTCAACCTCCCAAGCTCAAGCTATCCTCCCACCTCAACCTCCCAGGTAGCTGGGACGATGGGCACACATCATTTTAAAATGATCTGGCTCATTTTTAAAATTTTTTGTAGCTGTCTCACTGTGCTGCCCAAGCTGGTCTTGTACTTTAGAGCTCAAACGATGCTCTGACCTTGGCCTCGCAAAGTGTTGAGATTACAGGTGTGAGCCACCTGTGCCTGGCCAACCTTTATTTTTAAGTGCTTAACCCAGTGCCTAGCTCAGAAGACAGCAGTAACTGTTGAGTAATAAAACTAGCACTGACAGAGACAGTTTTTGACTAATGTTAGCCAGGCTCTTTTGAGCTCTCTTCTCTACTCGTCATTGACTTTGGCTCTATCCTGCCAAGAGACTTTAGAGTGAATCCCCACCCTTGATATCCGATCAAATTACTCATCCTCCACCTTTGCTGTCTACATCCTTGGCCTGTTTTCCACAAGAATCCTATTAGGTTCATTTAGCAAGAAACCTCCTATCCTTGAGGTGTCCTCTTAGTAATTTCCCATCCACTGACCATCGCCTGCCCCACGCAGGTTGTTGGCTATAAATCCCAAGTTCTGTACTATACTCAGAGTTGAGACTCATCTCTCTCCTCTTCTGTGGAATATTGACACCTATTGTAATATTCTCGAGTAAACTCTTCTTTACCCTCTTCACTGTTGTCAGAATAACTCTTTCTTTAACACTGCATGGTGTTTTTGTTTCTGATTAGAAACTTAAACGCAAGATGTTAATAATGCTACATTTCAGTAAGAAATTTAATGTCACACTGGCATTTCAAAAAGCCAGAAATTCAAAGAATGAAGCAGCTTTTCTAGTGAGCACACACCTGCATTTTCATTGCACACAGAGCTGTCTGCTGTCCATATTTCATGCTCTTCTCTGTTCTTACCCATTTTGAAATGTTTCTCTTCCATTGGTTTTTGATGATTCACACACACACACACACACACACACACACACACACACACACATTCCCTCTTTTTCAGAGTTAGCAAAAGCTGTCCCTATGCATAGAATAGTGAGTGTGCCTACAAACTATCAACATTACCCCCTACAAAGACTTCAACTGAAGCAATACATTGAAGAAACAAAATTGTTTGAATTGCTCCTCTCAGCACTCTATTTCCTAAGCCACAGTTTCTATGTTATGGTTTGGACTGCGGACCCATCACCAGACAATGATGGATTCTGTGGGGGAAAATATGTTTGCTGTCCTCAAATTGCCTTTACCTATGGAAAACAACTGTAGCTTCCACTGGGAGACAGGTAGCTGTGACACAGAATCACAAACCAGCCTCAGAATTCCCTCAGGAATTCTGAGCAGCTCCTGGCCCTCGGAATGGCCCCCCAGGGTTCTCCTGTAGTCCCGAGCTCACCTGGTCTGCACATACCTCTGCTCTCCTCAGCACTTCCCTCCCAGCCCTTCTTATCTCCCCACAGGTGGCTAGAGTTAGGGGACAGACACCCTTGGGATTCAGGGGCATGTCAGGCTCAGGTTGGCCAAGCCAGGCCAAGCCTGACTCGAATTTCTCTAGAGCAAACCAGAAGCAAAAACAAGCTATGGAAAAGCTGTGGACCACAGAGAAACTGGATCAGCGTTCAAAGCTTGTGCTGCACGCAGAGAGGACCCTAGACCCTGAGGCTAGCCAGAGATGGCCATGCACACCCACAGGGACACTACAAGAAAAAGGGAAGACACACAAGAAGCAGGTAAGCAGGCTTTGTCAAAACCTTGCTTTTTTTTTTTTGAGATGGAGTCTTGTTTTATTACCCATGCTGGAGTGCAGTGCAGTAGCACAATCTCAGCTCACTGCAACCTCCACCTCCTGGGTTCAAGTGATTCTCCTGCCTCAGCCTCCCGAGTAGCTGGGATTATAGGTGCCTGCCGCCATGCCTGGCTAATTTTTGTATTTTTAGTAGAGATGGGGTTTCACCCTATTGGTCAGGCTGGTCTTGAACTCCTGACTTCAAGTGATCTGCCCTTGTCGGCCTCCCAAAGTGCTGGGATTACAGGTATGTGCCACAGCGCCCAGGCAGAAGCTTGCCTTTTATGTCCAAGGATCCTTAAATGGCTGGTTCATTATAAACCCTTGACCACAATACACTTGATTTTCAAATAAATGCTAAAACCTAGATGCACATATTCACCAGTGACCACAAAGCCTTGTGAAATTCCTGTTCTACTCATGGCAATAGCAAAGTGAAGCAGTTTTGCAAACACTCTTCTTTCCCCCCACCAAAAGAAGTGGTTAGCACAGTATTCACTGAAGTATGTTTTACACATTGATTTATTATATTCACCAAATATTGGGGTTATTTAACTATGCTCAATACACAGGGTTAGCAGCTCAAACAAAGGAAGCAGTGCTGACCTGTAAAAGCGCCGACTGCACAGCACTGGTATGAAAAGCAGCCCTTGAGAAACCCAGTCCTCAACCCTCCGATCCAGGCCTAACCTATACTTGTGCCTGGCATTCAAGTGGTATTGAAACTGAGACCCAGTGCCTGCCCAGTTCTCATCATAATTGCAAAAAGATTGAAAAATCCTCCCCTTGGTGGATCCTGGCTTCTTTTATAGAGCTCTGATTGCACTGATGCGTGTTATCACTGCTAAGACAGAAGCATTGACTCCTCTTCCTCAGAGAGTTAGGATTTTGACATCTCTCTAGTTCCAGTGTTAGAACAGGCTAAGGGGTTAGGAAAAGCTGGTATCTGTTCTAGAGATTATAGTGAGGGGATGTGCCCAGTCCTCCTGGCCTCCAGCCTCGTGGTGGGGTCGCAAGTGCTGATAGGGTTCTGCAGCCCCACCATCACCTTCAAAATGGCAAGGAAAGATGGACGCGACATGCTCAGCCACAGATGCAAAGCAAAGAAAGTCAGGTGGGCCCTCGGGAGGACAGGCAGGCCAGGCTCCAGAATTAGGGAGAGAAAAAGGCTGGAGACGCCATTCCAAGACCACTTCCCTAAGGGGAAAAAAAGCACCCCCCCCCAAAAAATTAGCTACCTGAAAGTATTCAAAGACGGGTGTGTCAGGCACCTCGGGCTCGAAGGGGAAGAAGAAAGCAAACCGGAATATAATTCTTGGTACCAGCATGACTGGTAAAGTTTGTGCCATAAAGGGGAGGGTGATACCTCTTTTCTGTTTTTGAGGCCTGACACCACCTTCCTGAAGGGTGATCCCCAAGGGACTTCAGTCTTTGTCCCTTGATAGGTCCTGGAAGGGGCAGCTGTCTCCTCTGCAGTCCCCCATGCTAGAACACAGAATCTTTTCCACTGTGGCCATCAGTGTCTAAGCCCAGTCTCTTGGTGGCTTATTTCCTGTTTGGCTTTCCCCAGGAAACTTTAGAAGAGACCCAGAAGTATCCAGAAGGCACAAGAGAGGAGACAGACAATGGAGAGAATCCGCAAAGGAGAGGCAGTGTGAAAGAAGCCTTCCAACCTGTCTTCAATGTTCTGCTTTGCACGGCGGTCTGTATACAGCAATTCCCAAGAGTTCAGGCGAGGACTCCAGGAAATGTTATCGGGGAAGATGCCAGCTGGCCTGTGAAACTTTCCGGAAAGGAAAATCCAGGTCAGCATTTGCTGAGCTGGTGGAGCCCACTGGTCTCCTTCCCTTTGCTGGGTCTGCCTAGCTTCCACTCCCAGGTCACATCTCAGGACAGAACTCACATGGGAAGGCTGAATTTGGAGAAACAGAGTCAGCTCTCAATGGCTGGATGCTCTGAGAAATGCCATGGAGTCTGAGATAAGTAACGTTGAGGGAATACTTTTCTTTTCTTTAAATCCATATCTTCAGAAAGGCAGGAGAAAAGGATGCAAGGTTTGATTTTACTGGGTTGAGGCAAGCATGGGCTCCAACAGCTTGGCTGAACTAACCAAGTCCTATGCTGCTTGCTGATCGTACCCTGGATACCTCCAAAGTAGCCAGGGATGCGGCTAGGAGGTAATATCAGGACTTAACCAGTCACACAGAGAGATGACATGTCAGTTTCCTAGGGTTGGCATGACAAGTGACCATAAGCTGGGAGGCTTAAAGCAATATAAAGTTAATCTCGAAGCTCAAGAAGCCCGAAGTCCCAAATCCAGATGCTGGCAGGTCCATGCTCCCTCTGAAGCCCATTGGGAAGACTCTGTCCCATGCCTTCCTCTTAGTTTCTGGTATTACGGGCAATCTCCTTGACTTCCAGATGTTTCACTACAGTTCACCTCCATGTCACAGAGCATTCTTCCTGTGTGTCTGTGTCTTCTCTTCTTATAAGGACACCAGCCATTGGATTAAGAGCCCACCCTTCTGAGCTGGCTGTGGTGGATCACGCTTGTAATCCCAGCACTTTGGGAGGCTGAGGCAGGTGGATCACTTGAGGACAGGAGTTTAAAACTAGCCTGGCCAACATGTTGAAACCCTGTATCTACTTAAATACACACAAAAAAATTAGCCAGGTATGGCGACATGCACCTGTAATTCCACTACTTGGGAAGCTGAGGCATGAGAATTGCTTGAACCCGGGAGGTGGAGGTTGCAGTGAGCTGAGATCATGCCACTGTACTCCAGCCTGAGTGACAGAGAAAGACACCATCTGAAACAAAAAATAAAGAGCCTACCCTTCTCCAATGTGCCCCCACCTTAACCTGATTAGATCTGGAAAGATCCTATTTCCAAATAAGGTTACAATCACAGGTGATGGGAGTCAGGACTTCAGCCTATTTCTGGGGCGTACACAATCTGTCCTACAATAGACATCTTGGCTGACTCTACCCCATGTCCCCGGACCACCTCGAGGTCATCCGAATTACTTTATGAATAAAACAATCCCCAGGACACCCTGGTGGGTTCTCTCCTCTCACTCACAATCATGGCTCTCAGGTACCTTCCCACATCAAAATACAGAAAAGTTCTGACAAAGGTACCCGGATGATTTTCAAAAAAGATGTTCTGCTGACTGCAGGCCCAGGGCTTTGTGATATAAACCCCGACAAGTTTGCTAGGTGTTTCCTTCGAAATCAACTGCTAACAATTTTTATGTGTCTTCCTAAGATTTAATAAGGCCCAGCTCTGAGCAGATCTTTGCTTCCAGCTTGCCCAGGAGCAGACAGCAACCTCAGTCACGAGACAATTTATGGCCCAGTTGGGAAAGAGAGCAATGCGGTGGGAAAATGCTTTCTGGTTGACAATGGTCAAAGCAATTGCTTCTCACTCAAGGAGAACTGAAGGATACTCCAGTACATTTACAAAAGAAGGGAAAACTCCCTATTAACTGAACCAGGAGCAGTAATTTTACAAAAAGATTTCATTTAGTCAATGGGTGATTTGTTGAATATGTGAATAAATTCAACCCTCCGCTACAATTATCACTAGCATTTCAAAATAGGGGACTCACTTTCTAATTAACCACAGATTCAAGCTAACCCCCAACAAAGGAGCTCATCTGTGAAACACCTGATTGGCCGACCTGTGATTTTTGACACTAATTAGCATACAGATATTATCTGTTTGCATCTTAAGGATTTAAGGTTGCAGAACATGGTATAACACAGTACGCATGAGCAAATACTAAAATTATGGTGCTCATAACGAGGAACCAATCTGATCTTAATAATAGTTTTAACATTCACATACATTCACACTTAATGGATTATTTTCCCTACAGATGGCTTATTACATGTGGTGGGAATAATTGCTTTTCCAATATTATGTTTGGTGGGATTAATTAGGTAGTGTTTGTTTCCCCTCAAGATAATATAAACAAAACCTTGAAATGAATAATATTCAGATTGGCAAGCAGAGAAGAAGGCATCCCAATAGGTAACGGGTGGTGAAATCAGGCACACTCGCTCCGACATGTCTGAATAATGCATAGCTCTGGGATGCTGCAAGCTGTCATCACTTTCTGCTAAAAATGCTTCCCTCATTTCCCCTCTCATTGAGCTGATTTTCATCACAAGGGCTTCCCAAGCTAGTGCCTGGAGGGTTTGGTTTATGTTTTCAATATTCCAAGGTGCTAAAACATAACTAAAGAGTAAAAAAAAAAAAAGCATTATTACTGTGAAGTTGGAAAGGGGATATGGCATGATTGAAAGGTGCTTTGTATTGCTGAGGAATATTATTCTGTTGGCTAATTATAAAAACGTGATGAGAACACATCACAGCAAAGCTTCCTTGGTGTCACTGGCATAGCTCCTGCCTGGGTCTCCTCTCCTCCTCCTGTGCTCGCTGCCCATCTCGCCTCTCTTTTCTCCCTCCCCCATGAAGACGGTACCCATGGTGATGGGTCCCCACTTCTCTTATCTCACATCCTACTCTCTACAATTTGGGCTCATTCTTCTTATGACTCATTGACCCCCTATGATCCAACCAGTATAATCCATTCCTCAAGATGTCACTTGATTCTCAGCTATGGACTGGTCCCTCCACATTCCCACAGGTTAGCTTATCTTGCTGTGCTGGATGCATCTCATACTAAACATGTCCAAGACCAAGTTGATGACCACGCTTCTCCATTCCAATGCCCTCTTCCGTCTCTGGTAATGGTGTCCATCCACATCTCCTCTTGGCCTGTGCTGTCTTCTACAACTAGCTAGCGGGCAAATCAACAGGTTCTACCTCTCAACCATCCCTCACTTCCACCCCTCCTCTGCACAGCGACACTGATGTTGATGAACTGGGAATGGCTGACCCACCCTCTGTGCTGGCCTCCCTGACTCCACAGCCATGCTCACATGAGGCCACAGCAAGTTATCCAGAACACTGGACACAGGCTCTATCTCAGGGAAAAACTCGAACGGTCCCACCTCCAGCCACTGATGGGCCACAGCTCACAGCTGCCACAGCTAAGCAGCTGTTTAGGAGGCGTTTCCAGGCTGCTCTCCTCCTTCAGCTGCGCCCCAAGATTCATGCTAAGCCCCCACATTGTGGAGAGCACTCCTTACCCCTTTCCCACGCATGCCACATAAAGGCCACCTCTGCCAGCCTCTCTTTTCCCCTTCCCTCATCCAGGGAAGGAATTGGCCGTGCAACCCACTACTAGACCAGGGGTGTTGAGAAGCTCAGCACTGAGGTGGACAGAGAAGCAAACTCACTCTGCAGAAACTACTTTCGTCTGAGTTAGAGAGCAGGAATGTGGAAGACTCTTTGCCTGGTATAGACAGAGCTTTGATGGCATCTTGCAAGGTTTTCCGACCTTCACTCCAATGGCAGGTTTCTTGTTGGCTTGCTTCGGCAGCCACATAAAAAGAGAAAAGCAAACCCCACTGCTGGGAAATCTTCTCTTATGCGAAACAGACCATAGCTAGGCTTGCAAAGAACAGGCCTGCACGCTGAGGCACTGAAAGGGGCTTGAAGGACTTTTTGGGAGATGGGCAGGCACAGCTCGCTAAGTGAGGATGGGTCTGGCTTCCCACACCACATTCTGCCTCCTCCCCCCCTTGTGAGTCACTGTGATGCTTTGTTGCATTTTAAGAATCTATGTGAAACACAAGGGGCTGACCTTATTCGATAACAAAATTGAATGCCATATGGCACAGAGTCAGGTAGAGAGAGGTAATGCTCCGTCTTCTAAATACAGTCAGGATTTCTGAGTAAGAAGAGGCCTCAGAAATTATACAGCAAGTACAACTGCTCATTTTAGAGAAGAGGAAAGGAAATCCAAGAGAGGTTAAGAAACTTGACCCAAACCATGCAGCACGCTATGTGAAGGCCAGAGCCTGTCTTCCACAAATAGGCCCCTGCTGTATTTATTTTTACTTAATAGCATGATTATCCATACCCAATAAAGGAGATTTAAATATTTATCTCAAACCTGTTTTTAGGTTTTTCATGTTGTCAACACTTTAGTTACACCTATAACCTTTTCTTAAGAACAAAAGGAACTTCACGTATCATTGCTACTTTACTGGGTAGCTGGGGCTGAGGCAGGAATCCCAAACCTCAATTGGCACAGAGCTGTGGGCTATGCTTGTTCAAACAACCTTGGCCCCACACCCTCCCAATCACAGTTCTTTGTTTCTTTGTTTCTTTTTTTGGGTGAGGGGTTGACAGGGTCTCACTGGACTGCAGTGGTGCAATCAGCCCTCCTCGGTCTCCCAAAGTGTTGGGATTCCAGGCAAGAGCCACTGCACCTGGCCAAGTTGTCCTATTCTTAAATAAGGATAGCACATATAGAATTATTATGGGGATCTGGGTATAACCCCAGGGCTTTGAGAAGCCAAGGAGGGAGGATTGCTTCATGCCAGGAGTTTAAGTTTTCAGCTGGGGCACAGGGGCGCACAGCCACATCCAGGTATTTCCAAATTTTTTTTTGTAAGGTGGGGCGATATGGTTTGGACGTTTTGTCCCCTCCAATCCTCATGCTGAAGGTTGAAATGTGACCCCCAATGCTGGAGACGGCCACCGTGGGAGGTATCTGGTTCATGGGAGTGGATCCCTTATGAATAACTTGGTGCCCTCCCCACGGTAATGAGTGAGGTCTGGTTCATTATTTCACAGGAGAGCTGGTTGTTCACAGGAGCCTGGCCCCTCCTCCCCTGTCTCTCTTGATCCCGCTCTTGCCATGTGACATGCCTGCTCCTGTTCTGCCTTCTGCCAGGAGTGAAAGTTTCCTAAGGCCTCTTCGAGCCAAGCAGATGCTGGTAGCATGCTTGTACAGCCTGCAGAACGATGAACAAATAAGCCTCTTGTTTATAAATTACCCGGCCTCAGATGTTCCTTTAGAGCAACATAAAGTGGACTCACATAAAAGCTGTCACTTTGCTGACCAGGCTGAAAACTTAAACGCCTGGGCATCAAGCGATCCTCCCTCCTTGGCCTCCCAAAGCCCTGGGGTTACACCCCAATCCCCATAATAATTCTATATGTGCTATCCTTATTTAAGAATAGGACAACCTGGCCAGGTGCAGTGGCTCACGCCTGTAATCTCAACACTTTGGGAGACCGAGGAGGATGGATCACCTGAGGTCAGGAGTTCAAAACCAGCCTGGCTAATGTGGCAAAACCCTATCTCTACTAAATAATAGAAAAATTAGCTGGGTGTGGTGGTGTGCGCCTGTGGTCCTAACTACTTGGGAGGCTGAGGCAGGAGAATCACTTGAACCAGGGAGGCAGAGGTTGCAGTGAGCTGAGATCATGCCATTGCACCCCAGCCTGGGTGACAGAGCGAGATTCTGTCTTAAAAAAGAAAAATAAAGAGTAAGACGACTCACATAAAATACTACATTTAGTGCAAATAATGAATGGTCTCTGGGGGAAAAGGAAGTTCAACTTGTAAATAAAATTGGTTCTACTGCACTACAAGTATATCTGAGACGGGCCTTAATCTGGACACCCCAGGGACCGTGAGGATGGAAGACAGAGGGTCAGCAGCGCAAACTGAGTTGAGGGGCCAGGTGGGCTGAGAGAAGTGGCCACCCACACCTACCCTGGAGAGTAACGTGGCTGAGCACACACTGGCTTTCTCAAGCTGCCTACCTGTGGTGTGTTCCGGGGGGCTTCACCCGGGAATGAAGGAGCTGAGTGTGCCTGCATGATGGAGGCAAACCAGGTGACGAGGTGGGTTCTTGGGGCATCCTGGAGGCAGAGGGGTGGTTTTGGCAGAAGCCACATTCTGTCTGTTCTCATCAGGCTTTGAACACTGAAGAGTCTTTTCTTTTGTGCTGGTTTCTTTTTTATTTCCTCAAGCATCACACAAACGCGTAGCGGGTGCCACCACTATGCTAGGCCCTAAGGATGATCTGGCCACAGAATCTGCTGCCTGGCTTCAAAGGGACTGATCTTCTGGTTCACAGGGCAGGCAAGCTGCCCTCGTCCCATGTTCCCAGACTCATCCCTTGCACAGCAGGTGGAAGAAGATGAGCTGCCAAAGTGGGGGTGGAATGGGGTCGGGGAGAAGCATGCTTAGGTCAGGGAGACCCATCTGCACCAATGGCAAAGCCATCACAGTGCTCACAGAGAAGGGACCAGGAAACCAGTCTGGGCTGCGTGCACCAAGGGAGAATGCAAGTGACATACAAAACCCGGTGCTGGCCCCACGGTTTCCAGACAGTGATAGCAGCGCTCCTTCACGGTGCTAGCCACAAGTGAGGAGAGGCAGCTGCTCTCAGTCCACTTGGGTTCTCTCCATGGGCAGGCATTTTTCCCTTTTCCACTTGTGCTAAGGTCTCCTTTAAGATAACAGATCTGACATCAGTTGCAGTATCCCATGCTCCTAGGAAAAGGCCATTCTTGCCACTTCTGTGCTTCTTCAGATGACACAAGGCCACAGGAGCATGCACAGGAGCTCCAACGTCCCTGATGCTTTGTGGCTCTGGACTAGCAGCAGCCCTCTTCACAGGACTATGTATGAGTCCTCCAGGGCACCCTCCAAGAGCCCTCTCCTCTCCTGCACTCACGCTGCTGGCAGATAGAGCCCCTCTCTCTTTGCCTTGCTGACTGTGGGGCCAGCAGGCCTGGCAGAAAGCTGCCCGGGTCCTTGCTTTGTTTCTCAGCACCTTTCACATTACAAATTGAACCTGTCAAGTGGGGACTCCCCATCCCTGTTTTTAATATCCCTAACAACTCGGAGGCAGCAAACGGGTGACCAGGCAACAGGACAAGAAATGTGTCTGCCAGCATCAGCTCTCAGTGGGTTGAATGTCACTTCACATCATCGGCAGGTTTTCCGCAGGAAGCGCAAAACAAAAAGCCCATCACTGCAGGTGGAGCTGCAGGAGCGACTTTACTTCCTCTTAACTAATGTGATCGGTAGCATACCTGACGAGCAGGCATGTTGCACCTTGAATCAATCAGCAGGACTGCAAAAGCATACAAAGATCTAAGCAACAATGCATCTGAGCAACAGTCACAGAGAATAATGATCACACCTGCAATTTGCCAGTTACCAATCGTCTTTTCTTCATCTTTCCAGAATGACTCCCATGGCCCCAAAGCCCTTGTTTGCTCTTTTCCTAGGCATGCTACCCTGAAGTTCTGGTGACAAACACTGGTGGCCCATCTCCCTTGTAAACACCCAGAAAGGCCCCCTTGTACTGTTTTACACTACCACTTCTTATGAAGCAAGTGAAGAGAGTTTTGCAGCCGGGTGTGGAGGCTCATGCCTGTAATCCCAGTACTTTGGGAGGCTGAGGAGGGTGGATCACCTGAGGTCGAGAGTTTGAGACCAACCTGGCCAACATGGAGAAGCCTTGTCTCTGCTAAAAATACAAAAATTGTCCGGGCGTGGTGGTGCATGTCTGTAATCCCAGCTAGTTGGGAGGCTGAGACAGGAGAATTGCTTGAACCTGGGAGGTGGTGGCTGCGGTGAGCCGAGATTGCGCCACTGCACTCCAGCCTGGGCAACAAGAACAAGATTCCAACTCAAAAAAAAAAAAAGAAGAAGAAGAAAAGAACTTTGCAGCAGAGGTGGCCAGTGGATATCCAACCAGTAGCAGGGCTGCCTGAATCACTAAAGTCCTGGGGCCCAGGGCAGAACCCTGAGCTTCCTTCCCTGGCATTGGCACAGAACCCACAGTGTCTGGATGGGTATTTCCAGATAGACGTGGACCCCCCCAGCAAACGTTAAAACAGAGGATTTAAAAAGAAAAATTAATGCAGAGACCTGGAGTGGTCATATTGGAAATGTAAATGGTGAAAACTGTCAACAACAGAGCGGCCTATTAGAAGTGTTGTCTGTGACTCAGCGCAGGCAGGTCCATGAGATATATCCAGAGGCACTTTGGACATACAGACTTTCCAAGGATCGGCTGCTCCGTGCATCACTGTCAAGCCACAGATGTCTGCTATGGAGTGGTGTCTGACACAGATCCTAGCTTGTGACTCTGGGTCAGGAGGCGCTCTGTGAAGGAGGGAGGGAGCCCAGAGATGGGCTATTTCCTCACACAAGCCTTCCTACCGCAAATCCACCCTTGTTTAAAAGGCGATTTGTGGCTGCATTTCACTGGATGTGCCCCGTCACCAGAAATGCTGTCTGTCCCTTTCTGTTCTATGTGGGCTGTAATAAACAGTGCACACCCGGCACAACAGTAGAGCAGAGAGGCTGAGCTCTGTCTCCCCACAGGGAAGAGAAATCAGCAAAACCAAAGGAAAGAGGCAAAGGCCTGGGGATGCAGGCTCAGCTGCTGAGCTCCTGTCTGGCCTTGGGCAATTCTCCCTCCCTCTCAGGTTCTCACACAGAACTGACCTGACAGGGCACTGCCACCTATGACAATTGCCTCAACTCTGGCACTCCCAACATATGGGGCTGTGCTGTAAGACCCTGGCACTGGCCACCATGGACAGAACTAGACGTATGACTCACAGGGACATCCAGAGTTCTGCCTTAGGACATCTGGAACTCAAATTAAGGGGCTATGGGGCCTGAGCCTGAGAATGCCAAGTGGCCATATTCTCTGCCTGCTTTGAGGATAAAGGGGACAGGGCATGCTGGAAGGAAGCTGGCACCTGCTACAAAGTAAAACCCGATACCGCTCGCCTTACATGTGTGCAAATGGTCCTTCCAGTAAATCCACGTGATGCTCAAGCACTGTGAGGCTGTGTGCTGACCTTTGTAAGCGAAAGTCTTGACTGAAGTGAGAGGGCTGGATGTGGGAACAAGTGACGTCTTTCCAATCTCAACCTAAGTCAGAGCGCACAGACTCTAGAAGGGATCATAAAACAAGATTGACTTCTTCCCCCAAAACTGAACAGAATCAGATCCACAGAAACAGAACCATCAAGAATATCTAAGGGACCAAAAGACTGCATAGGGAATTTTAGTTTCTAATGACCAAAAATAACCAAATGAAAATTCCATAACAGAAACTGAGAACAAAAAATACATGAATTTACCAGCAGATTATAAAACAGAAGAAATACAAAAGTAAAAAAGTATCAGAAATACAGAGCTAGAATAAAATACAGAGAGAAAATGAATAAAAAATAAACTTAAAAAAAAAAACCCACAAGACATGTATGTGATGTGATGAAAAGGTCTAACAAATCTGTAATTGAGCTCCAGAAGAAGAGAAAGAGAATGAGGTAGAAGTAATGATAACAGAGATAGCGGCTGAGAATTTTCCGAAATATGATAAACTCTAAGCAGTATAGAAACAAACCAAAAACACACAGTGAGACCTATAAAACTGCTCTCAGATACAATTTCTTACCTGATAAATTTTCAAAATACAAAACATTGGCAACATGATATGTTGGAAAGGTTGTGGAGAAATAAGCATGCTCATTTATTTCTGGCAAGACATTACAATTCAATAACCCTACGGCATTCAATTCAGTATTATTTACCAAAATTGTCATATGCATTTGCCTGCCAATTACTTCAACTCACTGTAAAGAATCTATCATGAAGACACACTGGCAAAGCCATGTAAAGATGTGTGTATGAGGCTACAGATGAAGCACCACCTGTAGCAGCAAAAGATGAAAAACAATCAAATGTCCATTATTAGAGGACTGGTGTAAGAAAATATGAATATGCATGCAATGGAATATGCACAGTGGTAAAAAGTGATGAGAAATCTCTCTATATACTACAACACACCAATCTCCAGAATACAAAGTTAGATGAAAAAAGCAGTATCTATAATGTGTTACCATTTAATAAGAAAGGGTTGGGAATACAAGTGTGTGTGTGTGCACTTCTGTGAGCATTTGTGTGTGGTGTGTACTTATTGATATTAAAAATTAAGTTACAATGTATCTATAAACCGCAAATGAATAAAAATGGTTTCCTGTAGGGAAAGATAGGGGCAGAAGTGAAAATACTACGAAAGCACTTGCTTAGTACATTTGAGACACATTATTCCAAATAAAAAAGTGCAATCACTAAAAATCAAAAACAAAATTATCCTAAATATCAAATTGATGAGTTTAGCTACATGCAAGAATTCATCTCAAGTGCCTGAGAAAGATAATGACTTGATCGTATGTATATCTCTGCAAGATATATCCTGAGAAAACAAACTTTTTAAGTAACAATTGATATTGTTATTCTGAAACTATCTTATGTGTATGTGTTGTGTGTGTGAAATATATATTGTATATTATATACCATGTATTCTATATTATGCTGTATATTGCAAATTATTGTCTATTTTATATATACAGACAAAGCAACAAGACATCATCTTGGTGTCATTAGGGACCCAAATTTTCAGTGTAAGAAACAAATTACACATATAAAATCAAAGAAGATAACTAAAATATCTGTAATCCTAAATTGGAAATAGAAATATCAGTATGAATTCCTGTTCATTTTTTTTTTCCTACTAAAAATGTATTTCCTTACTTTACATGCTGGTGCAGGGAAAAGAGAATAAAAAAAGAGAGAGAGAGAAAATGTATTTCCTTGCTCTGCCCACTAAAAGGCTTGGAAAGAATGACTAACTAAGTTGCAATGAGCACTCTTTCTGTCCAGATTATGATCTCTACATACCATTTCCCACTAGAAACAACGATATTTTTCTTGGCATATTCCAGTTTGGGATGGAAAATGTAAAAGATCAGCCTGAGATATATTGTCACATCGAAAAGCAAAGCCATTATCAAAGACTACTTGAGCAGGGTGGTAAGGACCCACGAATCTACCTAAAAAGACTAAAGACTCTCAGTGGACCAAGATGCAAGAATTTGCTCAACAAAAAGAATCATAACCACAATGGACTGAGATACATGATAATCATGAAGATATTAAAAAAATATTTACTGGTCATCCTTGGAGGACACCAGGGAACCAAGTCACTATTTAGCAAATCGATACTTAAAATGAAAGAGGCAAGCATTTATCTATCCTTCTTTCCTTTAAGGTACCATCTATATTATGAAAAAAGTTTCTATGAATTCTTATTATAGAATTCTGGCTAATGAAAGACAGAATATTAGAGTAATAATTTTTTTAACTCCAAAAGAAATAATGGGTCTAGTCAATGATCATCATTGGCTACCATAACAATTAGGTGAAAAACTACTATATATTGAAGGAATATGGATAAATGCTGGCAGCACCTGATGCCAGTAATCAATCTTCATATAATAAGAGAGACGGAAAAACACAATGTGCTTGGTGCTGTGATGTCATGGGAAGAATATCACACCACCTATCAGGTATTCTTGCTAAAAAACAATAAACAAACAAACAAACAAAAGCTGAATCTCACTGAGTCTGCAGATCTAACTATCAGTTTACATACATATAGCAGACAGAGGAACATGTTAAATAACACCATGTGAATCCAATCTGCAAAATCCAGAATGTGGAAATTCCTACAGAACTTGAAGAAACACTGAGATATAAATTATAAGGCAAAAAAATGGGGAGCCTGGTGCCATGGCTCATGCCTGTAATCCTAGCACCTTGCTTGAAGCCAGGAGTTCAAGAGCAGCCTGGCCAACATGGTGAGATTGCATCTATACAAAAAAATCTAAAAATTAGCTGGTATGGTGGTGTGCACCTATAGTCCTAGCTACTCAGGAGGCTGAGGCAGGAGGATTGCTTGAGCCCAAGAGTTTGAGGCTGCAATGAGTTATGATCACATCACTGCACTCTAGCCTAGACAACAGAGTGAGACCTTGTACTTTTTTAAAAAAGAAAAAGAAAATTAAAGAACAAAAGTAGGAGTGTCAACCTAAAGATTATCAGAAACTTACTAGATATAACAAGCTAAGGTAATGTTGTTACCTTGTTTAGATACTAAATTGGGCAAACTATAGGAACTATATATAAAAGGATATTTTCAAAGGGGTAATAATATAGAGGTGTTAAAAAATTCTTATTTTTAAGAGATACAACTGAAATATTTATGAATGACATGATATAATGCCTAAGATTTGCTTCAAAATAATGGTGAGAAAGACAAAGCTGGCTTAATAAATCCAAGAACCTATCAACTATGGTTGCTGGTAGTAAAGGCAAACGATGGTTATAACAGGGTTGTGGTATATACTGTATACTATAATAGTAATAGTATAACTACTATTCTACTTCTGTATACGTATAAAAGCTTTGATAATAAAAAGTTTAAAAACAAAGGTGAAAAGGCACTGATATGAACTCTCCACTGGAGAAAAAGATGTTATCTTCAACCAGTGAAAGCCAAAAGATGGTAGAATAATTATCTTTCAAGTGCTGAAAGAAATTAACTGCTAGCCTTGAATTCTACATCTGAAATATCCTTCAATATTGAAGTTTTGAAATAAAATGAATTTCTTTTTCAGAAAAACAAAAAGAGAATTCAAAACCAGCAGACCCAGGTGTTTCTCAAGCAGAAAAAAAATGACCACAGATGGAAAGTAAGATATGCATCATTTACTTTTCCTGGAAATGAATAGGATTCAGGCCTACACATAGAGTTATCCAAGGGCAACACAGGAAAGGGGGATTGCAGCAGGTGTGCCAGGCTGAGCCCAGTGGGAAGCCAGCTGGAAAAGGGGCACGCTAGGACACCATCACCAACCAGAGGAAAACACTTGCCCTGCCTTTTGAGGGTGATTTGAAAGTGGGGAGCCAGCCCCAGGCTCGTGAGAGCCCAGTGATAATCAGATCAGTTCACTGAAAGACTGAACTGCTTAGGTAGTTTCACAGAGCCCAGAGAGAGGTCTTTCAGATTCCTGCGACAAAGCCACCATCTCATAGGTAATAGGGTGTCAAGCATGAGAGTTGGGCTGTGGAAGCACATTCTGAAGAGCATCCTCAAATCCCCTAAGTCTTCCTGCTGGCCAGCAGCAGCTCCATAGGGAGCACCAGTGCCCAGAGGACGGCATGACCTTGGTGGTATGACTGCACCTTCCACGTCACCACTCCCTGCATGCCTCACTGTCTGGACCTGGCTCCCTGCAAATGGGACAGATGTGCATCTGGGGTCCTCAGCATTTGGTCCCGCTCCCACCGCCAGAGTGAAGGTGCAGTGGGGCTGGAAAAACCTGGGAAGTATCAGTCCCACTGCCAATGCCTGGAAAGAGAAGATATGGGCACAGAGTAGAACGTTCTACATGAAACTGTCAGCAATGATTATTTGTGAAGGATGAGCCATTCACTTCTCATCTTTCACTGTTTTCCATGATAAACATAATTTTCTTTGCATAAAAGGAACAAACTATATTGAGTATAAAATCTGGCACCAAAAGGTGTGCCTGTTTTAACAGTGAGCTCTAATGCAAATCTAATCAAAATTATAAAAAATCTATTTTTGCTGGATTTCATGAAATAATTTTAAATTATGTTTGGCAGAATAGGTTAAACTACAGAAGAAAAATCAGAAAATGAACAGTAAGGGAGATATGAGCTGCCAGATAGTCATTTATTATTTATTTTGAGACAGAGTCTCACTCTGTTGCCCAGGCTGGAGTGCAGTGGCACGATCACAACTCACTGCAGCCTCAACCTCCTGGGCTCAAGCAGTCCTCCTGCCTCACCCTCTAGAGTAGCTGGGATTACAGGGGCATATCACCACACCCAGCTAATTTTTATTTTTTTTATTGTAGAGACAAGGTTTCACTATATTGTCCAGGCTGGTCTTGAACTGCTGGGCTCAAGCAATCCGCAAAGTGCTGGCATTATAAGCGTGAGCCACTGTACCTGGCTGATGCCAAATATCTAAAACACTCCATAAAGAAATAGTCATTAAAACAATATGGTACTATCCCAAGAATAAAATGGTGATGAGGATGATTGATGGTGACAATGATGATTATTATTTAGGGGCAGGGTCTCATTTTGTCACCCCAGCTTGAGTGCAGTGACATGATAATAGCTCACGGTAACTTTGAAATCCTGCCCTCAAGGGATCCTCCCAGTTTGGATTTCCAAAGTGTTGAGATTACAGGCATGAGCCTCGGTGCTTGGCCAAACATGTTATTATCGAAGCAACAAATTGCCCAGAAATTACCCCAGCATTATGTTAAAACCTTAATTGAAAGAATCACTTTTAAACCATAAATAATTATTTAATAAGTGGTGTTATAATAACCAGTTGCAATTTAAAAAATCAACTTACAGATATTTAATACAAAGCATCAAATTCCAGATAAACCAAAAGTTTAATACAAAATAATAAAATAAAATAATAAAACCTAAAATGGGGTATCAAATTTGTAGAGGGAGGATGCTATTATGGAGAAGCCATTTAAAAAGATAGAAAGATATAAAGATTTGTATGTAAAATAATAAAAACAAATTTTAAAAAACCTAACTAAATGAAAGGGGCAAACACCAGCACAGAAAAAATATCTGTGGAAATATGAAATAGGTTAATATGAACACAGTATAACAATGTTAATAAAATTCTTAAGAAAAAACACTAAAACCAAATAGATCAATGAGCAAAGGAGGAGAATGGTTTACAAAACAGAAACTACAGTTGGAAAGAAAATGTTTTGTCTTGCAAATAACTGAAGAAATGAAAATTTAGTAAAAATAAAACACCATTTTGCTATTACATTAACAATTTTTTTTAAAAGATAACATTGAATTCTGGCGAGAGTGCAATAAAATCAGTAAAATCCTTTTGGAAAGCAATTTGACAATGTGTATCGAGCCCCAGTAATCCGACTTCTGGGAATGTGTCCTAGGAAATAATCCAAAACATACAAACCATATGCATGAAGACACTCACTACAATGTTATCTATAACACATACAACTTGAGAGCAACCTAAATGTACAAACACGATAGAATGTGCTGACAGGTTAGGGTATACCCACTGCATAGACTCTTAGGCAGCCAGTAAGAAAGTTGGCAATGAAAATTCTGGAGCAACATGGGAAAATGCTTGTGATAGAATGGCAAGTTTAAAAATGCAGTACACAGATGATATTACACTTTGATTATGAACGAGTAAAAGATACATGTAAATAGATCTGCAGAAAACCAAACTGGGAAGAGTTGCAACCGTAATAGGATTGCATGTGCTTTTCACTCCTTGATTTTTCAGAGAAGGGACAGGATGGTTTTATTCCTTCTATAGCTAATGAATGTAATGCATCAAAAAGAAACTACTCAGTGTACCTCTGGCCTGTGCCTTGGATCAGCCAGTGTGCCTTCTGGAGGCTTTGGTAACCTCCATGGTGAGAAATCAGGTCAAGACTGCAAAGGTGGGCCCAGCCCCTGTTCAAGGGTTTGCTCCAACCTCACTGGCTTCCTGGCTATGCAGTCCAGGCCTCCTTTCCCAATTCTGACCTGCTACTTCCAACAATTGCCACCTGTACCAGACAAGGAACCCAGCAGTCCCATTCACAAGTGAGGGTGTGGAAGTACAGCTGGGAGACAGAATTGATGGCTCATTATTCAAGGCAGCCAAGTAGAACTTCCAACTGGTGTTCAAGGCCTCCTTCCAGAGCAAAGCAGGAGGTGCAGCAGCTGGACACAGACCATGTAATGCTCCCTGTCAATGCCAAAAAGGCCTCAAAGAATGCCCCACTCTCCCAGCACATTCTAAACTCTCAGGACAGACAGCCCTGGCGAGGAGACCTTTCCCTGTGAGTTCTACATTTATTTGGTCTTCTGTGGTGGGAGAAAAGAGGATGGAAACATAGCTGGTAGAATCCACATGTGACCCTGCTGCCCCTCTGGCAGCTCCCCACTATCACTCTGCAAAGATTGCCTTTCCTTCTTCATTTCTTAAAAAATAAAGTCTGCCACTAAGCAATGACAACTGGATGTCACCAAAGCAGAGCTAGCTCTCAGGTTTCAGGGAGACGATGGAAGAAACTGAGGGAGGAGAACATGCAGTCAACTGAAAGCTTGTTACCGAGCAAAGAGGCAAACCAGGTAAGAGCATGCAGAGCGCCTGGACAAGTGTGAGCTAAACGGAGAGACAGGTGTGTGCCGTGGCTCTGCCCTGGTGACCCCCTTGGGGGTGTTCAATGGCCTTTTAAAATTAATCTTTTCAACAGAATTCTAACCACTATTCAGTCCTGCAGATCACCCTGACAGGCGGAAGTGTCAATGTATCTGAGAACAATTCTGCTCCAAGCAGACTGCCAGACTTCTAAAGCAAGAGGAAATCCTGCCTGTGTCTCTCAGGTGAGCCGCAGGCTGCCTGCCCACATCATAGGACCTCAGAGATGCAAGTCAATGAGTCTGTGCCTTTGTCCTCCTTTCCACTCAGCACATGTTTCTCTCTCAGGCCAATGGTTTAGCCTTTGGGACTTCCCCAACAAGACTTCTTTCAGAGAGAGAGAGAGAGAGACAGAGAGAGAGGGAGAGGGGGGGGGAGAGAGAGAGAGAGAGAGAGAGAGAGAATGAATGCAAGAGCATACCCTTACCCAAGCAACCAGCCAAGCTGAAAGCTGCAACTTCTTCTGTCTTCTAATCTAAGCTTGTCCAACCCACAACCAACAGGCCACATGGGACCCAGGACAGCTTTGAATGCAGCCCAACACAAATTCATAAACTTTCTTAAAACATGAGATTTATGCACAGATCTGTTTATTAGCTTATCAGCTATTGTTAGTATTAGTGTATTTATTTATTGTGTGGCGGCCCCAACAATTCTTCCAACATGAAGCCAAAAGACTGGACACCCCAGAACAATCCCAGTAGCGATGCAACATCACTGACCTACAAGAAGGCCAGCATTCTCCTAATCCCTGCATTCCCGTACCATGGGTGGTGCCAGGGAGCCGTACAGAGCTAAGTCAGCATCCAGTGATCTGAATAGATATTTGCCCTGCTCCCTCCATTTCTCAAACCATCCCAGTAAAAAGGCACCTGGCTCTTGATGTGAGATCAGAGTCCATTAGCACGGATCAACCCTGCATGTCTTCTGCTGACCTCTGACTTGCTCAAGCCCCTGGGGTCCCCCTGCAGCGATGCCAGTGAGGCACAGGGTCCTGGGACGAGGAGGAACCCAGTCTCTAACGTGTGGTGGGGGCTTCTTCAGAGACACCAAGTGTCTGTGTAGCACCCGCGACCCACTCCCAGGAACAACACTGATTCCTAGGACACAAGGAAAGACCTCCCTCCTAGAATGAAACGTTTGTCTGAGTTCTTCCAGGAAGGTCAAGAATGGTCCCATTCCAAATTCTCCCAGCAAAGGCTATCTTGGTGGGGCTCTCCCGTGTCACTGCCATGTCCTTATGCTTCCTAAACTCTGTATCATTTTCTCAACAAGCCACAAAACGACTTGAGCCTATTACAATTTGCTATGCCACAGCTCAATGAGCTAATCCTTCTTTCTTGCTAACTTTCTACCAATTATGACTTTGGCAATGCATTTCAGGAAAGCCACAGCTTTATGAGTTTGCTTCTTGGAGGATGTTAAACAAATCCACTTTTCAATTTAAAAATAAAACTGTATGGGTGAGGCAAAGCCCTGGAGCCTCCAATTCCAGCCCCGTCGGAAACACGGAAGCAAAGTCTCCCTCACAAACCAAACAAGGAAGTCAAGGCTGTGCTTTAAAACAAATACTTACTAAATGGAAATATATTAAATATGGCTTTACTGTAAATTCCAAAGGAGTAACTCGCTAAACTAAATAGTGTTGTTGATTTGCTAACTCAAGGAATAAAATATGGACCATGGGCTGAATTCGTATTATTTTACCAATGGTAAAGTTGAAAATATTCTGATGTTCCTCAGCTTGGAGTGAAAAATGAAAAGGAAAAAAAAGAAAGAGATCAGCAATTCTAAACCAGCACAGCTGTTGACAGCAGTATGAAACCTTTCAGAACATGGTGAAAAATGATGGAACTTTGCATTTCTATTGTAAGCCCTTAACTTACCTGCACGTAACTTGCCTCTCTGCGGCCACTGATTTCTCATCTATGCCCAGAATTCTCTGATGTTGAAGTGATTGGTGAGAGGCTAAGTGCTTGCAAGAACAATGAACAAATTGCCAACTTTGTCCCCGGCAGCTGTCAAGGATGAGTGAAATCCCTTCATTCTGGCCTTCAATTTTCCAAGTGCCTGAGAGCTCTCTGAATACAAGGTGATGTGAATAGCTAAGCATCATGGTATGTGAAATGTGTGGTATTTTTGTCTAAGTTTAAAAAAAAAAATCTTAAAAAATGTTCACTACCAGGGCATTTTACTCAAAGAACAAAGGTTTCCCCTTTTTACAACATAAAAATATATGAAATAAAATTTTAAAACCACAAAAATGTCTTTAAAAAATGAATGCATTCTCAAAGCAGGAAACAGTACAATTTTAAGGTCACTTTTCTCCAACTCTATTATGTGAAGATATTAGGGAAAAGCCACTGCTTTGAATGAGTGAGAGATGATGGGATAAAACAAATATTGCCTTTGCATGTGATAATCCTTTATAAATTACCAGGCTGTCCCATTCTTGCCGAGGGCACCAGCCTAAGGAACGGAACTGCCATCTTTTCCCAACAGAGCTGCTGCCCAGGAAAAGCACTGAGGTCTGAATACACCAGGCTGGGAGGGGACTTAGTTCTGTGCTGGTTTTCCAAAGTGCACTGTGAAAAGGTGAGGAGAGACCCTGTAGAGAACAGTAACATGTTTCTTTATTTGAATTTCAGCTCTATATTTATCCCCAAATATTTACTCAACTGGCAGAGGGTTGTAATTCGTATAGAAGTTCTACATCAAAACAACTGGGGGAAAATGTTTGTCCAGGTGATTACCTTGTTGGATGATCTCATGCCTTTGTCTTTTCTCCTAATCACCCAAAAAAGGTCAAAGAAAATACAATGGAGGTAAAAAATATTAATAACTAGAGATTTAACATACAGAACATGGGACTTTGGAGTCAAGCAAAGCTGGCTCTTCTCTGACTTACTAACCATGTGACTTGGCGTAGACTACTAAATTAGTATTGCCTTCAGCTTTCTCACCTGAAAAATAAGGATCATATGATCTGCCCTCTTATGGCTATTGAGAGGATTTCTTAAAATGATACTTGTAAAGTGTGGCCTGCACTAAAGATATGATAAATATGAAGTGCTTTGATTTTTATTTTTATTATCTTTAATAATTTGTGAGAAATCCACTTACAAGTCTAATAATTTGGGGCATTTAAAACTCTTTTAAAGCACCATGAATGCTATTTTATTGTGAAAAAGCCATATGTGTGGATTCGTACCCCATTATAGGAAATGCCACATTGGAAAATTATTAATTAACTATAAAGCGGGAACAACAGAATTTGTCAATTCACCAAATCAAACATTTCCTGAAAACCCAGACCGTTCGTGGCACTGCATATTTCTAATGGGGACGTGTTAGGCACATTAGGGGCTGGACATCATGCTGGCATTTCTGGTGGTGAAAACTTCAGGAGTCAGCCTGTGCAGGTACTAATTTTTGCCCCCATCATCTTATAAGCAACACATCTAAACACTGTCACTCTGATCCCCCTACTTGTCATACAGAAGGAAGCTTTCTTTTTGATAAACATTGCTGAGAGCACCTCAAGGGTTTGCTAACAATGGTGATTCCATTTTGCCAAGAAAGAACACATCTTTTTGAAGAAAAACAGTTAAGTTCCTGCCTCCTCCTCTCTTCGCCTCCCTGTGCCTGGCCAGCCTTACAGCCTGAGTGGTGCTTCATCGGGTAATCGGGTACTCTGACTCAATAGCCTGCGCTTTGGGAAGAATATATGTCTTTCGAGTTAAATCAACCTTCTTTGGTAACTTCCTGAATTCAGCTACCTGCAACTCCCTCAGGCTTGCTTAATTCTCCCTCAGGCTTGCTTAATTCTCCCTCAGATTGGATGAGAGACGTTAGCTGGAAAAGGGAGAACAAAACTTTCTGGCATAGTGAATTCTAGTTCTGCTTGCTTTATTCTTTTTCCCTCAGATCTTAATAAAACTTAGTCTCATTTTCTGAGGATCTGGGAGCTCACCAACCTGCCCTCTTTGCCAGGTAAATAATCCGTTAATGAGTTGAAGCTGTACTGTAGCTCATGCTAATGGTCTCTTTGCTGGGGAAGTTTCAGTCTCTCTTTCCTTCCTTCCCCCCTTCCCCCTTCCCTCCTTTCCTCCTTCCCTCTTTCCCTCCTTCCTTCCCTCCTTCTCTCTCTCTCTCTCTCTCTCTTTCTTTGTTTCTCTCTTTCTCTCTCTATTTCTTTTTTTTTTAGATGCAGTCTCGCTGTCACTAGGTTGCCGTACAGTGGCGCGATCACAGCTCACTGCAACCTCCACCTCCCGAGTTCAAGTGATTCTCCTGCCTCAGCCTCTCGAGTAGTTGGGACTACAGGTGTCTGCCACCATGCCTGGCTCATTTTTTGTATTTTTAGTAGGGATGGGGTTTCACTGTGTTGGCCAGGATGGTCTCAGTCTCTTGACCTCGTGATCCATCCACCTTGGCCTCCCAAAGTTCTGGGATTACAGGTGTGCACCACCATGCCTGGTCGCTTTCTTTTTAAAAGGTAACTTCAGGGACTCAAGGGACGCGCGTGTGCAAAACCACCTGCACTGGACACTGGCCAATGAGACTCTACTTTTTTACTTTAACAGAGTTTAAAAAAAAAATCTAACTAACAAGGACACCACGGGGTTCCATCGAACAGCTCCCCCAGTGATGTGATCAGGTAGTTTCTACAGCTGAGAGCATGTGCACATGGATGAGTGAGTGTACACAGCTGTGTGTGTGTTCCGTATCTCCTTTATACCAAGTCAATCTGTTATTATAACTGCATTATTCAGTGAAATATTATATAAAATGATAAAATAGGACTACGAACTGAAAGTTGACTTTTACATGAAACCGAATTTTAAAGATTTGGAAAGACTAAAAAGATCACTCACTTGAAAAAGTGCTGTCAGGTCATATGGATGAGAGACAACTTAAAGAATCATTAAATCTAAATAGCATTCAAATTGTTTTATCCATTATCTTCAGTTCTTATTCAACTTTATTTATTTATTTTGAGACAGAGTCTCGCTCTGTCACCCAGGCTGGAGTGCAGTGGCACAATCTTGGCTCATTGCAATTTCTGCCTCCCAGGTTCAAGCAATTCTCCTGCTTCAGCCTCCCGAGTAGCTGGGATTACAGGTGTCCGCCACCATGCCCAGCTAATTTTTTGTATTTTTTAGTAGAGATGGGGTTTCGCCATATGGGTCAGGCTGGTCTCGAACTCCTGACCTTGGCCTCCCAAAGTGTTGGGATTACAGGCATGCGCCACCCTTTGTTTCTGGCTCACAGAAAACAAAGGGAAACACTCATCCATAGACCCATATTAAGTCAAATAAAAAAACAGGAAAAAGCAACTTGACAAACACCCATGCTTTGTGAAATGGATGTACATTCATCTACTGGAAGTCAAAATGAAGTGTGCAAGGTATATATGTATTTTTTTAATGATCTACTGCCTTATTAAAAATTTTTTATTAACAACCAATAATGTTTATAATTGTATAGGAAGAAATGCTTCTACATTTTTAATGGAGAATTTTTTAAAGTCAAAAGGCCATTTGAATCACTGGTTCTCTTAATAGTAACATTCTTTTCTGAAAGGGAAACAGCATGTACTAATTGAGCCCAGTTCTCCACATAGAGGCAGCTGAGATAGGAATCCCTTCGTCATGGCCACCCCAGCCAGCAATAACATTTCCAGCTGGACCACAGAGTTAGGCCCTTCCACGCGAATGTGATCGGTAAGATGCATCTAGTCCATTAGCTTTTCCAGCTCTGTGCACACTGACCAGCTGCTTACTGGCACCAGGGACGTTCATCTCACATCTCTGAGGAACTAGGAAGGTAAAGTCAGCAATAGGAAATGGCTCATAACATTTGCCATGTGATTTCTAAATTCCCTTCATGATTCTGCAATACCGGACTTAGAAAAACAATGGCCTCATGGAGACCAAAGAATAACTGGGATAATATAGGAAAAATTTGATTTTCAAAATTTTTGCTGCATCCATAATTTCTAGGGCCTGATAAAGGAGCTCGGAGCAGAGGTATATAATCTATACCTCTAAACAAAATGGAAAAAGGATCAGGCTGCCTGCCTAAAGCGTCCCACAACTGGAACCTGAAATGTCCATGACACCAGTGTCCTGAGTCCCTGCTTTGTGGTCTTAAAGAACCAGAGAGTGAGAAAAATAAAAAGCATAGGAGGCGAGAGAAGGAACAGGAACCCTGGTCTTCCAGGAATTTCCACAATGAAACAGCAGATGGTTCTGAAAGTTGCCTATCACAGAACTGTATCCTCCCATCTACCCTGCCCCCTCGCAAATATCCCTAAGCCAAGTCAGACAAAGAAGATGCATAGAGCCGCCGACAACCCATGTGTTGGAAAGCTTTAGAATGCTGCTGGGACACAAGTCACCTCTCCAGGGGCTCTGGTCCCTAGGTGCACAGCGAGCATCCCTGCCCTACCTCTCCAGTGGCCACCCAGCCATGACGCAAGCGTGTGGGAGCAAGTTTAATGAGGGCTATTTTGAGAGACTGGAGGATTCTGATGGCTAATAGGGTTTGTTGAAGCTTAAAAGACAAGATCCATCGAGAAATGTTCACAGGAGGATGATTTAGCATGAGTTATTTAAAGCAATCTATCGTTTTTAGACTTCTACTTGAGAGGCCTCTCCAGGGCATTACGTAATAAGGCAGCATGAGCCGCAGGGATCTCCAACTCGGTCTGTACACCACGCGTGGGTATTAGCGGGGAAATTGGTAAGAGGTGAAATATTAATATGGCCATCCTAGAGATATAGAGAGATTGTTATATTTGACTATTTCCTGCGCCCCTTCTCACTAATTACCTGACTTCATACTGCAGTATGAAAGCAGAAACCACAGGGTTTTTTTTCCATCATCCGACCTCCACCTACATCCACACACAGGTTGACGCCTGTACCTCCCTCTGTCCTTTCCTGATACAATGAATCACCTGACCTTGCTCCTCTCCAGGCCAGGCCTTCCTCTGCCATTCCTTTCCTCTAGAACTCACTGCCCCCATGAACCTCCTCCACCCGTGTTCCCACATTCTCCCATCATCCGCTCCTCTCCAGAGTATTCCCAACGTGTCCTAAATCAATAGCAAATACCTACAAACTCTCCAGGTATCACAGCTCCTGACACACCATCTGTCTGACCCTGAACACCATGAAAACCCAATGAGTGCCCCCGGCCAGGGTGCCTACCTCCTTCCAGGCCCTCCTCCGTGCCCCACAGCAGGCTGGCCTCCTCCTCTGCCACTCTACTCCACTGAGGCAGCTCTGGTCCACGTGAGCAGTGACCTCTATGTGGCCAAATCCTCTGGTTACTTCTCTGTTAACCAGAGGAATCTCTCTCAGGAATCCAACACTGTCTTCTGTCTCCTGTATTTTTTTTTCCCTATTACTGACTCTTGCTCTTGGTGTCCTTTGCTGAATTATCTTCTACTGCTAACCCCTAGATATCAAAGTGCCCTGGGGCATTAGACTGGGTTGGCTTCTCTTCCCTAGTGACACTGCTCCCCAGGTGGCCTGAATATCATCATCTAAATGCTAATGGCATCCAGAGTTGAATTTCCAGTTGCTAGCTAAACTTCTCTATCAGGCTACCTCCTGGGCACCTCAGAATGAACCAGGTCACACATCCGCAATGGGGGAAACATCTCCACTAAGCGTGTGAAATTTATTCTTGGGACGGGGGCAGAGAACATTTTAGATCTTACTCTGTTTGTGGTTCTCCAAAGCACACCCTACCCCACAAATTCTTATTTCTTAGCATTTAATTTCTCTTGTTAATTAAATTTAAATTTAGTTTACTCCTCTCCTTAGGAGGGTCATAATGGGAAAATAAATAAATAAATAAATAAGGTTGAGAAACACGGCACTAGGCCAAAACAGAGATCAGGAACACTCCCACCTCGCAAGCCTGCTTCTTTATCATTACACATTCCACCAATCACTTTTGGCTCAAACTAAAAATATTAAGACTTTTCCTTGATTGTTCATTTTTCTTCACTTCTGTTTTTTTGAGACAGAGTCTCGCTCTGTCACCAGGCTGAAGTGCAGTGGGACGACCTTAGCATACTGCAACCTCTGTGTCCTGGGTTCAAGTGATTCTCCTGCCTCAGCCTCCAGAATAGCTGGGACTACAGGCGTGTGCCACCATGCATAGCTAGCTTTTGTATTTTTAGTAGAAACAGGGTTTCACCATGTTGGCCAGGATGGTCTTGATCTCTTGACCTCGCAATCCACCCTCCTTGGCCTCCCAAAGTGCTGGGATTACAGGCGTGAGCCACCGTGCCCGGCCTTTCTTCACTTCTTATATCTAGTTTCCACAGGTTCATGTGGCCTCCAAAATGCACCCTACATCTCTCATTGTTTTCCTCTTCCCAGTGACTACCTTAGCGGAAGACATGGCCATCGCTTGTCTAGCTTATCCCCAGGGTTCCTCACTGGGCCTCCAGTTTGCACATGAATCTCCTACTCCCTGAGCTCTGCGCAGTGGCCCAAACAGTCTCTGAAAAACATCAGGCAGTGACAGCATTGCTCTGTGCTAAACTTTCCAGCACTTTCCATCTCTAAATGAATGCAGGCTATTACAGCAAGCCCAGCCTTTTTTCTGTTCCATGGGTTCCCTCCAGTCCCTCTTCACCCAAAAGTTCCTCTGTCACTGGAGGTATATATGGCTTCTTTAAGCTAAAATACCATCCCAAATCCAAGCTCCAAGCAGAGTTTGAATGGTAACCAGGACCAGGACATGCCCTTTCTCTACTGTTTCTATCAGTAGTTGAAACTCACTTTATCAAGCACTGTATTTGGGAGCTTACGATTCATGGCAGACACGCAATTATTTGAATACTGCTCTGAAATGCCAGGCCCTGTGAATTACATGCAGACCATGTTTACCCCCAAGCATATCTCATAAGAAAGAAATTTTATTCTAAATCCAGCTTCTTAGGCTGAGTGTCATAAATAAATACATCTATCAATTAATCAGCTTGCTTTTTAGGTCCCATTTCCAAATCATCTGCAGGCTAATAGCTTTTTTTTTTCTTTTTGAGATGGTCTTGCTCTGTCACCCAGGATGGAGTGCAGTGCCATGATCTCAGCTCACTGCAACCTCCGAGATCCAGGTTTAAGCCGTTCTCCTGCCTCAGCCTCCCAAGTAGCTGGGACTACAGGTGCGTGGTATCACATCCGTCTGATTTTTTGTATTTTTAGTAGAGATGGGGTTGCATCATGTTGCCCAGGGTTGACTCAAACTTCTGAGCTCAAGCAATCGTCACACCTCAGCCTCCCGAAGTGCTGGGATTACAGGTGTGAGCCATCGCACCCAGGTGCTAATAGATAACTAAAAATACCTTCCCCACAATATGGTGTGGCATCAGATGGCAATGAGATGCCCATTTACCTTTGTGCAGCAGTAACATTCAGTTTGAAGAATCCAATCAGATTCCTGATCCTGTATTCCGAGGGACACTGGGGATAGCTGCAAGGAGCCAGCTTGGGGTTAGCAGGGAGTAGGGGACTTCCAGGGTCACAGCTGAAGCTGCCACCTATCAAATCCCACACAGCTGCCTAGACTTCCTCAGCTACGGCAAAGGAAGGCACACAGCAAAAGGGTGAAGGGTGAATGCTGGGAAGCTCCTCAAAGCAATACCAAAGTGGGAGGTATTTATGGTTCAGCCTCGGTCCAAGGAGCCCAGCCCTACAACTCACTCACCTTTCCAAAACCTGCATTCCACCCACTGCCTCTCAGTTGAAGAATTCAATTTGTTAACTTCTGATCTTTTGGCTCTTGGAGGAAATTTCACTTTAGTGTTTTCCCCTGATAGAATAAGAAGAGAAGGTGAGGCCATCCAGCATGATCACAGAACAGAAGAGGAAAAGGGGCTGATATGGTTTGGCTGTGTCCCCACCCAAATATCATCTTGAATTCCCATGTGTTGTGGGAGGGATCTGGTGGGCAGTAACTGAATCATGGGGGCAGGTCTTTCCTGTGCTGTTCTGTTCTCATGATAGTGAATAAGTCTCACAAGATCTAACGGTTTTAAAAAGAAGAGTTTCCCTGCACAAGCTCTCTTGTCTGCCGCCATGTGAGACATGCCTTTCACCTTTTGCCATGATGGTGATGCATCCCCAGCTATATGGAACCTCTGTAAGTCCAATCAACTCTTTCTTTTGTAATTGCCCAGTTTTGAGTATGTCTTTTTTGGCATTGTGAAAACAGACTAATGCAGGGGTGGTCCTCCAACCTTTTCTGCCAAGCAATATCACTGAAGCAACAGCAGCAAACCAGAAAAACTAAAAAAAGAAATCTTTTCTGTCTATAAAAAATAGATTATACACTGAGAAAAGTGGCAAGTGCTAAAAGCTACCCATCTGGTCAGACAGCAAAAGAGCTTCTTCCCTTTCTGGGGATGGTTAATATTTATATTTACAAATATTAGCCTTTAGCACAATCTATGTCTTCCTAGGACTCTGTGTGTCCATGACATGGAGCCAGTGGCCGCCGAGGTTTGAGTCTAAAGAACAGCTCACAGTGGTGTCTCTGCCAGAGCATGGAGGAAAGAGGCTTCAGTGCAGGGCTTTTGTTTTGAATCATTAGAATCCACTGAACTGAAAAGATCAAGCTGTCAGAGTTCATTTTCTTCCTAAATCAACCAAACTGCAGAAGAACACAAAATATTTCACTTTACAACATAATTTGTATCTTCAATTTACTTGCAGCTCTGGGAATCTGACAGGTACAGTATTAAGTAAAAACCCTTTTCTGAAGTCTTATTGGAAAGGCTGACCACAAAACAGCAAGTCTTCGTGCATAGCAGCCTCCCTGCCACTGGAAGACCTGCAGCTGTGATGTTGGCTGGAACGTACAAACATAGATCGCCCTCGTGCATTTTGGTGGTAAATTTAGAACAACATTCAATTAAGGAATTAGCTCTGGCTAACAGATCTTCAAGAGAATAAGAGGTATTTGTTCACCGCATATTTATAGCTGCAATTATTTCTTTGTGGACACAAAAATATAAAAAAGGGTAACTGCATTTTATTATCCAAAAGGAACTGCTACAAAAGTACTCCACGTATTTTATTGATTCACTTTGTGATAAAGAACATTTCCGAGGGACACGCCTTCTTTCAGCCTGGCAGTTACACAGTCACTGCCTGTTGAGTACCTACTGTGTGGTGGGTAATGGGATAGCCCACGGTGCAGCCACTGAGATGTTCAGAAGAGATTTCCCCCCAGTGTCAAAGACCCATGCACAGAGGCACAAAATCGCATGTGACAAATAATAAGTGTCACATAGAAGGGTCTTGCATGCAAAATGTCACAGTGCTGTTAACACTTCGATTCCATGGAGAAAATATAATTAAACATTATCATTTCTTTATAGAGCTGAAGATGTATTACACATGTGAATTTTTAAAAATTTAAGTATATCACAGACAGGCTTTCTTGAAGATGGAGACAGTGTATTCAAGTTTATTTCCTATTTTGTGTCAAAAAAACAGCAGGAGCTTGATAAAGAATGGTGGAACTGCATGTTTGATTTTCAAGATAATTTCATTTTTTAAACGGCATTTCATGAGGCTTCCACGCAGCAAGGATGCTGAGCCTTGCTACCCAGATAGTCGCCAGCAGGTGGGTCCATTCAGTTTCTTTCTACAAGCGCCTTCAAAAGAAATTTTAAATGTCATCCAACAAAAAACACTATTAAGAGACAAAAAGAAAACCTGCAGTCATGGAGTAGAGAAAGATATCTACAGCACACATAGTTGACCCAGGGATCTTACCCAGAACATATACATATATACATATATATACACATATATACATATATATATATACATATATACACACATATATACACATATACACACATATATACATATATACACACATATATACATATATACACATGTATATATACATATATATTTATATATATACATGTGTATATATATATGTGTATGTGTGTATATATATGTATATATATGTGTGTGTCTGTATATATATATATGTGTATATATATATATGTGTGTGTATATATATATACAGACACACACATATATAACCCTTGTAAGCATGGAAAAAAGGGACAAGAGGCTTGAATACAAGAGAAAATAATAATGATGATAATTTCTCATAAAAAATGTGCTCAATCCAATCAGATATCAAGGAAAGGTGAGTTTAACATACTCTCACTACACACCATCAGACTGGACAAAGAAAAATCAGTCTGATGGTATAAAGTATGACTGAGACTGCACAGCAATGTGAACACTGCTTGGGGGGCGGGGATGTGTAAAAAGGTAGAATGAACAACTCTGGACAACAGTGAAGGCTTCTCTGATGTCTTGTTGGAGAGGAAGATGGCAGCTCCTGCAGTAGGTGAACACACGCAGCTCCCCTGCCTACACACCACTGTGCACCCATGAGGATGGCTAAAATGAAAAATAATCACCAAGGCACACGCAGGCAAGGACACTGGGGATGTGGAATGGAGGAAGGGAAGAAGGAAGGAATAGAGGGAGGAAGGGAGAGAGGTCAGCCATACAGCGTTATGTGCTCTGGGTGGCACAGGCCGGCATCAGCTGTGATTCATTCAGAGGAGCATGAAATCAACAGAATGGGTAGAATGCAAAATTATATTTATTTATTTATTAAGTGAAAAGGGATAGAATGGATGAGATGGAACAGAACAGAACAGAACAGAATAAAACCATGGAAGGGCTCTACATAGTAAGAAATTCTCACTCAGTTATACCTTGATGGGGGCGGGAAGTGCACTGAGCAGTGATCGGAAATGTTTCTCTTCCTTGGAGTTTTGTTCACAAACGTTTGGAAGTCCCTACTTAGCTTTTCTTGCAAGACATCAGGAGCCTGTGGAGGTGGGGTCAGGGCTGAGATGACACAGATTTCAGAGGAAGACGCCCCTGCCACAGGAGCGAAGGACAAGAGCTTGTAGGGAGCTCTGGGGAGCTGGCTTCAGAACTCCATCCTATCCATTGGGTCCTGCATATGATTGGCAGGAGGGTGGGAGAAGGAGAGGAGGCAGGTGGAGTCCCCAGTTCCTGTGAGGCTCTGTAGACAGTGCCACTTACTGTTACCAAAACTGAGCATGGTCAGGAGCCAGCCTTCATTCATTGAGGACCTCCTCGTCAAGCTCATTACTCTCATTGTGCCAATGGGGCTTCTCACGGAGCTGCATGGGTGGTGGGCATCACTGTCCACATTTTATGTGCCTGGCCTTGGATGGGGATTAAGAGCAACCAGTTCTGCAGTGTGCCCTGCTACTCACACAGGGGGCCCAGAGCCACTCATTCAACTCCCTGATCTCAGAACCTCATCTGCACATGAAGGATGTGGGATCCTCTCTGAGGACTGCAGCTCTGTCCTTCTAAGATGCCAAGGCAGACAGGAGCACCATTTTGGTGACCAGCTTCTGAGCAGAGACAACTGCACAAGACCTATGCTTGATACTGTGTCAGCCATGTCACGTAAAGCAATTCACAAATGTTACTTCTAGGAAAACAGCGAGCCAAATGGGTTGACTTAATTACCTATAAATCAAGGAAAACCGTAATTTGAATATATATAGATATCCTCACAAGAAGAGAGTGAATTTATGAAAGCAAAGAATTGCATTTCTTTATAATATAATTTCTCAATACATGTACCAAGTGCTCTGAATCTCCAAGGCAATGTCTATGCTTCAAACCCTTACCCGTGGCCTCAATTCTCAGATTCAGAGGGACAATGACATACTATCATATTACGGTTATCTTCATGAAAATGGAGGCAGTTACAGACACTGCTTGTTGCAAAGTCACTGCAGGTCAGGCTCTGAACAAAGCACCCCACATGCACTTTCTCATTTATTCCCCCAAAACACCCCAGCAAGCCTTGACTTCTGCCTGAAATTTATGGGAGAAGAAACTACAGCACAGGCTAAATCTGCCAAACACTAAATTTACAAAGCTAACAAGTTGTGGGCACATGGATTTGACCTGACAAGCTGACTCCAGAGCCTAGCTCCCAACCCTTGTACTGAAGGTGGCCTCTGGCTGGGAGCGGTAGAGAGGAAAGGCCTGTGGCCACTCCTTCACCCCAGGCTCGGCAGAATGGGGGTGTAGAGGCTGGCAGCCCAAGTACCCCAAGAACAGACACTTGCTAATATTTTCAATGCATGCCCCACATGCCAGGCAGGACTGGAGGCAGCCCAGGTGTATAAATTCATGTTACTGTGATTCCAATGTCATCTTACTCTCGACCACCCCAAACCAAAGCCCATAGAATCTCCTGCAAAGACACTGGAGCACCTGGCAGGGTGACTTGGGGAAACTGTCTCCAATTCTCAGACACCCCCACAATAAGTGAAGACCAGTCCTATCTTCAGCAGGTGGCTATTATTTGTTCTAGAGGGCACTGGTTTCGCTGAGGTCTTATGGCAGAAAAGGGTGGCTGAGAAATGGGGAAACAAAGAGAAAAGAGTCACTACAATAAATCACATGTATTTCTTTCTTTTTCTTTCTGAGACAGCATCTCGCTCTGTTGCCCAGGCTGGGGTGCATGGCACAATCTCGGTGCACTGCGACCTCCGCCTCCTGGGTTCAAGCAATTCTCCTGTCTCAGCCTCCTCAGTAGCTGAGACTACAGGCACACGCCACCATGCCTGGCTAATTTTTTGTGTATTTTTAGTAGAGACGGGGTTTCGCTATACGGGTCAGGCTCATCTTGAATTCCTGACCTCAAGTGATCCACCAGCCTCAGACACCCAAAGTGCTGGGATTATAGGCCTGAGCCACCACACCCAGCCATAAATCACATATATTTCTAACAGTGACTTAGCATCACTGAGACTCTGTTTTTTTCACCTATAATATGGAGACACTAGTGACATTTTGGATGAAATGACTCTTTGCGGCAGGAGGCTGTCTCCTGCATGAAAAGATGTTTACCAGCATCCTTGGTTTCTACCCAACAAATGCCAGCAGCCCTCTGCCCCCAAGTTGTGACAACAACATGTCTGGACATTGTCCATTTTCCTCTAGGGGAAACAACTGTCCTTGATTGAGAGCTACCAAAAAGACACAGAAGACACACAGAATACACTGCCTGGCAAGCCAGCAAGGACTCAGTTAACTTGGTCCTCTTCTTCCTGTTCTAGACTTAAAAGCATCACACCGGAGGGTCCTATACTGCACAGACTTTCTTCCAAGTCCCAGTAGCACAGGAGGTTAAAACTCAGCATGAGAGGACCTGGAGGAGGACAGTAAGAAAGTGTGTTTCCTCCATTTTGCTTCGTGCGGAGAGATGTTTCATGCAAAGAATAGAGAGGGCACTTGGGTTTGGTCCTCGTAACGTGAAGTGCCTCCTCCGGCATTAAGTGCCAGCCGGATGTGGCATCAGTACTAGCCAGGCACTCCTGACGAGGTGTGCATGGTCTCTGAGAATTCTTAAACAGACTTTGATCTTTTCAAACTTTCCTCTAAAGCGAGCTTCCCTAAATAAGAGTCCTGCTGAGAGCTCTTCATCACTGCCACTCTTTTGAGAGCAGGTTGATTTTTCATCTCTGAATTAAAAATTTAAAAGAGGCAATCTGAATAAAACCACACAGTTTAAGATATCTAGGCTATGTGCAATACATTAGTTATAAACAACCAGGTAAAACTCTGGAAATTATTTGTTTTAGTTATTAAGCAAAGAGCAAAAGCACACATGCCACAGAACAACTGTTACAGAAAGTATCTGATGTAATTTATGAACGCGCCTTAAGAATGAACAGAACGCCAACAGCTCGCATTTGGGTGTAGGTCAGTTTCCAGCCTGAGGTGCGGTAGGCTCTCATACGCCATCTGCAACCATATCTAGGCCCAAAAGTTGCCGAGAGAGAACTGTCAATGTCCCTATCCACTCTAAAAGCAACCTCTGGAGATAAAACTAAAATGACTGACGTGGCAATGCAGCCCCAGTGGGGTCCTTTTCCTGCTGCTGGGTCCACAGCATTATTACCGGATCCAAGTCAGTATCTGTCTTGAAATCCTGATGTATCACAATGACCAACACAGCCCCAAAGAAACGTCTCATGTGTTTCTCTGGGTAGCTTCCCAGAAACGCACTCAGGTACAGCCCAGGTACAGCCCAGGTTAGCCCACCTGGGAAGCAGACCTATAGCCCCGGTGCCTGCAAACCAGGACTATGGGCTGTGAAATGTCTCAGGTTAGGCCAGTTTCTTTGGAGAGGAAGAAGGCTTAAAGAGCAATATTATTAAGTGTATGATCTAGAGTAGAATGCAGGTATGAAGAACTCTAGGGAAATTTTCATTCCAGAATGTTTTCACTTACTGACTTCGAATTCCTATTTTTTTACCCCAAACTTACAGGTATATATAATTCTCAGAGACCATGCACATCTTATCGTGAGCACCTGGCTGGTGTTAATGTCGCATCCCACTGGCACTTAATGCCAGAGGAGGCATTTCATGTTATGAGGATCGAAGCCAAGTGCCCTCCTTATTTTATGCATGAAACATCTCTCTGCACAAAGCAAAATGTAAAGTCAGTACACACACACACACACACACACACACACACACACACACACAGAGGTTTTGGTCCTTAGCTAGTTGTGCTGTGACAGTGTTTCTGTCAACAACTGCTGTACACTGTTTCAAATGAAAAAAAAATCCTAAAGTGTGCCTAAAATCATCAAGCCACTGGATGTACAAAGCCTCAATAGTAAGCCAATCAATTTTAAAAATAAATTAAATGAGAAGTCACAACATCAACTAAAATCCGGGCTTCAAAGAAAGGGAAAAAAGACGCTAAGAAGCAATAATCCAAGAGTTTCTTAAGCCCCAAATGCTTTATAACCATGATTTCAACGTGCACAAAGAATTTTTAACTATGCACCCTTAATTGGGAAGCAGAGATGCTTCTCTGGATGGAGGTAGAACAGCAAGGAAAACACGCAGTCCTCCTGACTCAGCCATCCACAGGCTGCCACTGGTGCCACGGTCCCGGGGGCAGGTACCCTGCACGTGGTCACAAACTCTTGCCTCTCTCCCATCCTAAGGCAAGTGGTGCATTTTCTCTGATCCAAGCCCTCAGCTCAGTGCAGCCAAGGACTAAATTCCTTCATGGCAATGAAACTAAATGGCAAAGGTCCTGCAAACATCCTGCCCCGCAAATCTGCCTTCTGAGCATGAACACGGCTTATCCTTAAGGAACTGGCATCTTCAAGGCGGAATCCCTTTCTAGGGCTCAAGGCCCTTTCCTGTCCTGACTAGAAGCCAAATTAATTTTGGCAGAAATATCGGGGAGCTTGCCATCCTGGACTCTGATACATCTGGTAGATACTACTTATGAGTGAGGAAATGTACTATATTTAAAAGGGGAGAAATTGTTAAGTTACGAAAATAAGCATGGAAGATTTTTCTCATGAAAGGAGCTGCATGTGATATGAGTGTGTCCATATACATCATGTACGTCAGCCTAGTGAAAATGAAATGTGCTGCGCCAATGGACTGAGGAAAACACCTCCTGGTTGAAAGAAGGATGAATCATGGGGAGAAGAAGAGAGGCCAAAGAGAAATGAGCCAAGGTGATCATCAAAATGTGGTCAAGACATTAAAATGCTCCACCCTTTGCAGACTGCAAGCATCATCCTGATCTGTTCTGGGATGGTCTCCATATGCCATGCTTTTTCTTTCTTTCTTTTTTTTTTTTTAAATGAGTAACACATAGACACTGGAAATAAATAGCAACATGATATCACAAACCCCAAATAGGGGTGAAACTTTGAAGTCTGAAAGGACAAGTCTAAGATTAACTGATTGCAGATAGAACAAAACCAAACAATAGTTTTTGACTGACAGTCTCTAATGTTCAAACGGTCAATGACTAGACATGACTAAATGGAGCAGAACAGCGAAATCCCCTTTATTTGATGAGCTAGTCTTTCAAACAGCTCCAATGACAACCAGCCAGTATTGTAACCAACAAGCTGACTGGTAACATCTTATACATTTCCTAATTGAAATAATAATCTCTTCTGTTTTCTATGGGTAGAATTTTGACTTCTCAACTGATTCCTTCCCTATGATCTTCTCTTGATCAATATCTCCTATATAAACATCTACATCATGGACAGGTACGGTGGCTCAAGCCTGTAATCCCAACACCTTGGGAGGACAAGGTGGGTGGATCGCTTGAGCCCAGGAGTTCAAGACCAGCCTGGGCAATATGGTGAAATCCCATCTCTCCAACAAAATAAACCCACAAAAAATTAGTTGGGTGCGGTAGTATGTGGCTGTAGTCCCTGCTACCCAGCAAGCTCAGCTGGGAGGATTGCTTGAATCCAGTAGGTAAAGGCAGCAGTGAGCCATGATGGTGCCACTGTACTCCAGCCTGGGCAGCAGAGTGAAACCCTGTCTCAGGAAAAACAACAATAACAAAACTATTGTAAATTGCCAGTTTCCCCTGATAAATGGCAAGGATCATTTTCCCCATCCAGTGAGAACCCAGCAACCATCTTATTTGCCTTTACGTTTTGTCTTGCGGTCAGCTCAGAGTGTTTTGACTTCTAGAAAGCATTGTTTTCTCTACGATTTTACATATTCTGTATTTATGTTCTAAGAACATTTACTTGCAAGACATACCAAGTCCTCTATGAAAGTGTGTGGGCTACAAACCTCTAATTATTATTTCCAGTAGGTCCCAGCCTACCCTGGAGGAGAACAGGAAGTGTAAAATGCAAAACCTACGCCAACAGAGAGGAACACCTGAAAGCAACGGATAATCACAGTTGCAAACTACACTTGCTCTGAGGAAATGCAAGTGCTGGTTTCACTGCTGTCTTATCCTGAGGGCAGAGGGGACAGTAGGCAGGGAGGACTGGGAAAGAGGTGAACCGAGTAGCTGAATTTCTAAAAATTCTGTTACAAGTCTGAGTAGTTGACAACTGCGGATAAGGTTTTGTTACATGCTATGCAGTCAGTATGAACAAGAAAGTCCAATTCCAAAAACTGGAAAAATTACAGTCAGTACTGTCCTCTCTCCCACCCACTGCATGTTGTAGAAATGCCTTTCTCAAACGAAAGGAAAGCAGTTAATAAGAAATGGTTTCTTCGGCCAAGTGCAGTGGCTCACGCCTGTAATCCCAGCACTTTAGGAGGCTGAGGCAGGTGGATCATGAGGTCAGGAGTTTGAGACCAGCCAGACCAACATGATGAAACCCCGTCTCTACTAAAAATACAAAAACTAGCCGGGTGTGGTGGTGCATGCCTGTAATCCCAGCTACTCTGGAGGCTGAGGCAGAAGAATCGCTCGAACCTGGGAGGCAGAGGTTGCAGTGAGCTGAGATCGTGCCATTGCATTCCAGCCTGGGTGACAGAGCGAGACTCCATCTCAAAAAAAAAAAAAAAAAAAAAAAAGAAATGGTTTCTTTGGGGTGAAAAAGGGATTCGGTTTACCTGACAGATTCACTTCCTACCAGGTCACTCCTATCACTTAAAATTCTAGTAGGGTTTATTAGTATATAAACTCAAGCACCCCACTGGAACCCTAAGTCAAACCCTAGGACTAGAAGAGACACCAAAATTCAAGTAAGTGGTCACATTCTCATTACCAACCAAGGAGAACTCTATGCTAGCCATGCTATGACTGCTGGCCATTAGACTATGCTACACACACAGAACGTGAATCTCAGAAAGTCAGCTAATAAGAGTTCCAGGATAGATACCAGCATGTAGGTGCCAACAGGGAAAGGTCTGTGCTTCCAGCAGAACCTGAGAGCTTCAAAGAAAACTTAGCAGCTGCTCCCCTCTGGGAAGATTATAAAGCACTTCTGGGTGCTAGCACACAAGCACACTTCTACTCTTTCCGTGCTGTGCTTATCTTAAATGTCATCTTGCCATCTGGCACTCTCATATCCTAGAGCAGAGCTATAATGTCAGGCCATTGCCAATCAGTTCCTATCTTGAACATAACAACCAAGTGAACACCATCCTTTGGGATATTCATTAAATCCTCTAACTTTGATTCCTGATTTACAAGTTGTATCACAAAAACTAATAGACATTGCCTTTAATTACATTTTACAAGCCCCATGTATCGAGGAAAGGTATGTTCACAGAGACAAAGATAAACAAGCACACAAATATATAAAAGACTGCAGAGGCCGATTTTGTCAATTTCTAAGCCTTAGATGGTAAAACCGCATGTCCAACTGTGCCATTAAAACTGAAATACAGACTCCAGAAGCTTCAGGAACCAATGCTCATCCAACCAAGGCAAGGAAGTCTCTGGTACTCGTTAAGGGGTGGAGGGAGCAGGGAAGTCTGGCAACGATAAAATATTAATCTATGAAGTAAGAGGCAATACATATACATATATATGGCAAGTAGATAAAGACACAGAATATGGTATCTGTAATTTCCATAAGGAGATCACTTTATGACAATACTAGGGGATATTATTTTCCTAGACTGCACAGCAAGATTCACTCGTACGAAGCACATTAATAAATGGTGCATACACTTCTAAAGGTGAAGAAAGGTAAGTAGCACTGTAATGACTTCCGTGCTCAAAATTCACTCACATAAGCAGTAAGCCTTGTGGAAAAGCTGTGTCATGTTTTAAGGACACTCAAATAAAAACAAAACAAAAACTCATAACATTCTCTTAGGAAATAGGAGCCCTACTTAAGACCACGAGGCAGGGTAGCTGGGCGGCTCAGGCATGGCTCTGGGGTGGATGCTCTGGATTTAAATTTTGGCACTAACCCTGCTCGGCTCCGTGTCTTCTGGCAAGTGACCCAACTTCCATGCCTCAATTTTCCCATGTGTAAAGTGGGCATAAACACAATAGCTGTCCTAGAGGGCTGCTGAGGGTATTAAGGATGTGATGGCATGTGATGTCCCCACAGCAGTGCCTGGCGCTGGGAGGCATGCCCAGTGTTAGCTCACCCTCAGCTCCAGAATGTGAATGTGCAACGTCTCACAAAGAATGGGTGCCTACAGGGAAAGTGATGCGAACCTTCATTTTGAAGCTGACATTGAAGCAAAGGTGTCAAAGAATACCTAAGGCCCTGGGTGAGCACTGGGCCAACTGCTCTTATTCATGGTGTTCCTACTCCGAGGGCCTCCTGTTTAGGAAGGCAGCATCAAAATCTACTTATTTTATGATTTTTTTTTTTAATAATTGAGAGTCTGTTTTCAGTTGGAACATTAGGCCGCATCATTCTCTCTTCTTGCTTCACTGTCTTCCTCCTACAGCCAACCCTGCGCTACATGAGGGTGGCTACCGCGCTGACCGTGATGCAAAGTCACACCATCGTTACGTAAGTGGTGTGGAGCTCAACCCTGGGAGTGCGATGGTTCTGGTTTGCTTCTCCAGAGACCCTGTCCAGCTGTCTCCAGACAGTTTCAAGTGTCTGACCCATGGAGGCAATAACCTTCTTCAAATGCCCACCCGATCCAGCTTCTACATGTTCATGTTGTTATTTCACACAAGGGGCAGCATTTAGGGGCAGAAGGGTTTGGGGACAAAAGTTGCAGTTATCAGTGACCAACTCTGATTGGGACCTAAAATGCCTCCTCCGTGGCTGACTCTTGTGCCGTGTGGGCTTGGGAATCACCTGGGATAGGAATATTGATTTGTTTGAGCTTCTAACAGTCAGAATCTCTGTAAATGAAAGTGCATTTACTTGAAACCAACACCTCAATGCACAGGTACACACACCCACACCCACACCCACATGCCCACACAGATGAGCATGGGTACATACACATGCACACACACACACACTCACATGCACACACATGCATGCACACACACAGATGAGCACGAGTACACACACATGCACACACACACATGCACATGCATGCCAGCACACACACAGATGAGCACGGGCACATCCACAGGCACACATCATTTTTCCACAGGAAGCTCCCATGGAGGAAACACTGTCTTCTCAATGAGTTGGCCTCAGAGTGCTAGAATTCTTGATTAGACAGTTCGGGATAACATTTTCTGTAAAACAGAAAATAAAGTGTAGGGATTTTATATTCAGGCTGCTTCCCTTATCAAGACGTCTTTCCAGCTGCAGCCTGTGTACACAATGGACACGAGAACAAGGTGGACTTTACTACCACCAAGGTGAATTGCATCCTCAGAAATCTCATCGAATCAACTGCTGAGAGGATGCTGAGCGCTGGTGGCTTCTCCCTACAGAGTTTCCCTGTCCTCAAAACAACAGACTCTCTTCCCTGTTTCTAAGATGCAAAGGCTTTGGTCCAAAATGCCACCGCACCAACCTGCTGCTGCAGCATGGGTTCCTCTGTCAGGCGCCGTGCCCTGCAGAGGGGCTCTAGTCAGTAAAGACGCTGGCTAGGGAAGGTTGCCCCTGGTTTGCAGTGAATTATTTATGATTCCAAGGAACGTGGATCAAGTCACCTGCTCACCCCAGAAACAACAGAATATCCCAGGAGAAGCTGGACAGGATCTCTGGAGAAGGAAACCAGAACCATCGCACTCCCAGGGTTGAGCTCCACACCACTTACTTAATGATGGTGTGGCTTTGCATCGCGGTCAGCGCGGTGGCCACCCTCATGTAGCACAGGGTTGGCGATAAGAGGAAGACAGTGAAGCAGGAAGAGAGAACGATGAGGCCATGATGTTTCAACTGAAAATAGGCTCTCAATTATTTTTTTAAAAAAATCATAAAATAAGTAGATTTTGATGCTGCCTTCCTAAACAGGAGACCCTCAGAGTAGGAGCACCATGAATGCGGTTTCGGGGAGCGCATCACATCTGACCTTTGTTGGAGCAATGCTCACCCCGGGCCATGGAATCCACAGCCTGAGAGCAAGGACATAGTGCTGTGCTGGGAGACCCAGAGAAGGTCGGGTCCACACGTGGAGGAGTCAGGAGGCAGAGAACGGCGTCTACACGGACCCTCCGCACCCTGTGCTCAGGAGCCTGCTCAGCTGCACCTCTGCTCCTGGCCAGTGATGCCATGAGATCTATGGCTCCAGGACAGCGGGGTTTTTGATTATTGTTGCTGATGTGTTTGCTTGTTTTTGCTATGTGGAAAATACACCCATTAAAAACACAACACTATATAGCTCTTCAGAGTAAATCCAGATTGTCAGTTACAAAAGTTCATCTTAACAGAGAAAAAGGGAAGAAAAGACCAGTGCTTTATTTTAAGTCTGTCATTTTCCTTTTTATCTTTTATTTTCTTGAGAAGTACTCTCGCTCTGTCGCCCTGGCTAGAGTGCAGCGGCACGATCTGTTTGCAACCTCCGTCTCCCAGGTTAAAGAATTCTCCTGCCTCAGCCTCCTGAGTAGCTGGGCCTACAGGCACTTGCCACCACACCTGGCCAATTTTTTATACTTTTAGTAGAGATGGGGTTTCACCGAATTAGCCAAGATGATCTCGATCTCCTGACCTCATGATCCACCTGCCTCAGCCTCCCAAAGTGCTAGGATTACAGGAGTGCACCACTGTACCCAGCCCAAGTCTGTCATTTTCTAGATGAGGACTCAGAAGCTGAGAGATGGCCACAGGAATAATTTAAAGTCACCCAGCAGGTGGAAGGGTGAGAAGTGGAGGCCACCACCCCCACTCTGCTCCCCGGGCCAGGACTAAGGGTATAGCCATGCCAGGCTCTCCAGGGCTTCCTCACCTTCTATTCTTAAATGCTGTCTTTGATGTGTGGAAAGAGACCTCAACCTCAGTAACATCTGATGTGTGTGGACAACACTCCCTCCCTCGTGCTCACCCCTCAGGGAGGTTTGTAGGAATCCTGCAGCTGTGGCACACAAGGCCAAGCTGTCTCTGCTGCCCTAGAAAGCAGCAAAACCCAGGGAGGTCAAAGGAAAGGTCGTGCTGCTGTGCATTTGTCCAAGGGAAGGATCACAGGCATTAAAAACAGGCAAAGTCATCAAAGAAAATGCAAATTCACATCCTAGGGAGTTACACTATGCACCTATGAGCATGGCTAAAATAAAAAACAGTGTCAACAGAAAAGGCTGCATGCAGACACACCAAATCACTCTCATTGCTGGTGGGAATGTAAAATGGTACAGATACAGATTGGCAGTTTCTTATGAAATGAAATGTGCAATTACCCGACAACCCAGCATTTGTCCAGCAAGGCATTTATGCCACTGAAATGAAGACTTATGTTCACCCAGAAACTGACACATGAAGGCTGGTGGCAGCTTCACTCATAAGAGCCACAAACTGGGGATAGCCCAGATGTCCTTCAACAGGAAAACAGTTCATCACGCTTGGTCCAGGCATACCACGGAATAGTACCCAGCAATAAAAAGGAATAAGCTATTGATACAAGCAAGAACCTAAATGGATCTCCAGCGAATTAAGCAAAGTGCAAACAGCCAGTGCTGAAAGGTTACATACTGTATGATTGCATTTATATAACATTTTTGAAATGAAGCAATTATACAAATGAAGAACGAATGAGTGGTTGCGAGAGCTTAGGGACAGTGGAGTGGTGGAGGGGAGAGGTATATGTGACTATAATTAGACAACAAGGGGAACATTTGTGGTGATGGAAATGCTCAGTAGCTTTACTGCAGTAGAGCCCACAGCATATGCGTGTGATGAAATGGTATACAACCCCATACAAACACTAACGAATACAAATTAAACTGAGGGAATCTGAGTAAGATCAGTGGATGGCATCATCGACTCCCTTACAGACAGGATCTCTATGACTTCCTACAACTGCACATGAACCCACAATGATCTCTGCACAAACTGTGATGAGAAAGAAAGACGGAGATGAACAGAAAGTTCTTTTTAAAAATCCCATGTGATTGAGAATTCTACTGTCATTGTTAGTGCTTACAGAAATGATAAAACCCAGTGTGCTAGAAAATTAACAAACAGCCCTCACTGGAGAGGATAAACAAGGTACCAGCTCAATATTTAATAAGTATGAAGAAAATGCTCATGAGTGAAAAACACTGAAGTATGTGAAATGTAAACACCTTCTGAAAGCCTCGCCTGGAGCCAACAGTGGGTATGGCCGATAAAAACATGGTTAACACGAGAGGGCAAAGCGATGCCAAGCAGAACCCCTCTGCCCATGACGACAGCTGTGGGAGATTCAGGTTCAGGTTGTTTTTCTCCAGGGGATGGAGCCCAAATTCTCAGAGCCAGGGCTCCGTGTTGTCCTAAGGAAGTCACCAAAACTCTGAGTCCATTTCTCCCCTAGAACTGTGAGCATCACAGAATTAGGAACATGTTTGCAGAACATGTTTGGAAGCCAGCTTGGTCTCTAGGCAACACCACTGTTCCCAGCAGACATGAATTGGGTGCCACGGAAAAGGTGAGAGCAGCTCACCCTGCACTTACTTATTTTGAACCATGTTCATGATCACCCAGTCGAAAGGGTAGACGTTCTTCCCAATGAGGTTCTTAAACATGATGAACGTTTCCATCAGGAAATCCTGAAATATAAAAGAAAACAAAACACTGAAATGGCCCACCAAGAAAAAGGTAAAAATGACATCCCCCATCAATAATTAAATTATAAAAGACCCCACTTTTAAAGGCCAAATGAGAACATCCTGGAAAGTAATGAAGATATATTTCACAGGAGCGGTGGATTAGTCCTATCTTTCTGTTTACCCACGCACCTCCTGTCTGAGATGGCTTTTCCAAGAATATATTCTGAAATAGTCCCTGGGCATGTCTCTTTAATAGTTAAAGAGTACATCCCCAAAGGTTAGGAATAGGCATTCAAACCCTTTCTGCTTCAAGGAAAACATGATTTTTACAAACAAGGCTTGCAGGTTACAACTTTTTTTCAAGGTTTGCTCTAAATCCATTTTTGATGATGAACAGAACACATCAGGTTGAATAGGGGATACTACTGTCTGTTCCTTTCTCTTATGGAATTTCAAAATGAAAGGCTCCCTCACTTGTACAGATTCGGCACGCAGTAAACCATTTGAGTGTGCTATCGTGTTGCCAAAGTCTCCTAGATGGCAGCTACATCCCCAAAAGCTACCTAGTGATGCTTCTGGTGTCTCAGATGATGCTCTGTACTTCACAGGCAACTGAAAAGAAGCAGGGGTCGGGACACACCCAGCTGCTCTACCCTGCTTTTCCATGCCAATAAGAATGTGGCTGACATCAGGAAGGGGTAGCCAGTTCCTAGGGGTTCCACTAAGTGTCTATCAGAATTAGGAGATTTCCTACTTTCAATAGTTTGACACATGCTCTGAGCTAATCTGAATAAAACAAGTGGTTATCCCTAAAAAAATACATCCCTGGTAGCTCCAAGCTCACTCAATACCTACAGTGGGAAGGGAAAAGGCAACAGAGAACTGACTTAGAAAAATGAGGCCATGGTCAGGGACTGCCAAATGAGTGGATATTTCTCATTTATTTAATCTCCTGAATCATAATTAGGTACAATGGCCGTGAAGGCCAAGGTGGTGAACAGAATTTAAGCAGCCAAGAAAGCAATTCCCAGTACGAAGTTCCAAATAAGCAGCTCCTGCAAGAGCTGGATGTGATGTTCAATGGTAAGACACTTTCTCTCCAACTCTACTGGCAATGGCAGGTTCTGGCAGGTGAAGTCCATGGTGTGAGGAGTTTGGTGTGCCCCCACCATAAATAAAACGAGTGATCCTGATCACTCTATTAGAGCAGATGCCTCCAGTCTAGGAGACATTCGTGACCTGGACAAAATCAAGTTGGAAAAGTCTGTCCAGATGTTCTCCAAACTCTGCACATGGGCACTGCCTCCACCTGATCTCAGGAGCAGAAGCATCCCAATCCTCCCTCCCGACACAGCAAATGGCTTCTTTTCCCAGTTTAATTATTGAAACTCATATTTCACTACTGAGTTTCCCCACTTTGTCAAGAGTTTCCCATTTTAATGACCAGGCTGCATATTTCGTAGGCTGGGTACTGTAATTCAGTCACATCTCTATTTGCATGAAATTGCTGGCTTTCTTGATGATCACTTCTCAAAGCCTAATAATTGAGATACAGGCTCCTGTTTTTATTATTCTGGAAGAGAAGCATATTTTCCCAATTCTCTTTCTTTTCTGAGACACAGTCCCATACTTCATTAGTATGGCTCAGCTGTTAAATTTTGGTACTTTGCTGATCAAACAAAATGCTGCATCTAGTGGGAGATGAGGTTCTGCAAGGCTTCCTTCTCTTCTGCATAATTCACTAGCCATGGCGGTGGCCCCTAACAACTGTGTTTGCCTCGAGCAGTGGATGAGGCTTACCAGACTGTTCCACTAGGGTATCCAAATCAGCAGGGCATATTTTGTGAACATTTCATCATCCAATGCTAATTTATTCCTGTTGAATTTTTTAGTTTTAGTTTCTATTTACTTATTTATTTATTTCACTCTCTCGCCCAGGCTGGAGTACAGTGGTGCGATCTTAGTTCACTGTGGCTGCAACCTCCTGGACCCAAGTGACCCTCCCACTTCAGTGTTCTGAGTAGCCTGGGACCATAGGTGTGCACCACTATGCCTGGCTAGTTTTTTATTTTTAGTAGAGATGGCATCTTGCTATATTACCCAGGCTGGTCTTGAACTCCTGGGCTCAAGGAATCCTCCTGCTTCAGCCTCCCAAAGTGTTTGGATTACAGGTGTGAGCCACTGTGCCCAACAGCACGTTTTCGTTTGACTATTCACAGGATGTCTTATACAATAAGCAGGCTGCTCTAACAATGGCCATCCATCTATTTCAGAGGCAACATCGTGTCATTACACCTTTCCATCCCTGTCTCCACCCACTTGAATAAATAGCCATCCTCTCACACCTGGACTGCCACAGGGGACTCCAAACCCATCTACCTAGGTCTATCCTTGTCCTCTGTTGTCCCCATGCTTCACCCAGAGTGACTTTTTCAAGTGATAAATCTGATCAAGGAACCAGCACTTTCCAAACATCACAATGCACCCATTTCCCGAATGGCTTCCCAATATTCTTAGCCTAAAGACAGCATCCTGACTCTTAGACTTAGGAAATTTCCATTCTGCTCAGCCAAAGAAGTAACCATCATGGCCAAAGACCAACTGCAGATTTTCAACCCATCTGATGAAAGACTGTTAGGGAAATGGGACACGTCCAAATTTTTGTGGATTCAAAGTTTCATCTAAAGTAGGAAGAAGTACATATCTTCACAATGGAGAGATCTGGAAGTTACCAGCTTTTAAACCAGCAGTCAAATTTAGCAACACCAGTAGTGGGTCAGCATGACACGCCCAGCCTCCTAAAGTAACACAACAGAAAGCTTTCAATACCAACACTGAAACACTCTTGCCAAAGAGTTGAGCTTGACTCAGAACAAGCTCTGGTTTGCAGAACATACAGGGGGATACAGAAAGCAGTCGAAAGGTGTATTACAAGGCAGCAGTAAAAAAATCCAGAATAGGAGATAGTCTATAAAAGCTAGTGGATTGGTCTCTTCAAAAAAATTAAAAAGCAATGCTATGAAAAGAAAAGAAAACAATGTGATGATGGATTTATTTTAGAAAAAGAAAGATTAAAGAGACACAATCACCAAACATAATGGGTGAAAAGGACATAAAGGCTTGGGAAGAATGGAGGAAATCTGAATATAAAAGGCACAAGGGGTGGTTGTTACATTCTCATGGAGCCATAAGACCACTGGGGGATGTCTTCACTCCCCAAAGTATGTTTGCGGAACAACATAGGGCAGGAGCATCCCCCTGTGTCTCACTGACTGAAAGGGGTTGGCTGGATAGATAGAGGCACGTGGAGACACGTGATGGGAGCAAACATGCCAACATGCTTTCAACTGATGAATTCAGGTGGTAGGAATCATGGTTTTCATTGCACTTTTTTTTTTTTTTTTTTTTTTTTTTAGATAGGGTCTCACGCTGTCACCCAGGCTGGAGCGCAGTGGCATAATCTTAGCTCACTGCAGCCTCAAACTCCTAGGCTCCAGCGATCCTCCTGCCTCAGCCTCCCAAGTATCTGAGACTACAGGCATGAGCTATCATGCCTGGCTGATTTTTTAATTTTTGGTAGAAATGGGGTCTCACTATGTGGCCCAGGCTGGTCTTGAATTTCTGGGCTCAATAGACCCTTTTGCCTTGGCCTCTCAAAGTGCTGCAATTACAGGTGTGAACCACTGAGCCTGGCTCCATTGTATTATCCTTTCAGCTTTCCTGGATTTGTAAAATTATTTTTTGTGATCCACAGGGGAAAGAGAATAAGTAAAACACCAGTGACATCTGAGTAAGGTCAGATAAGCTCTTTTCCTTGCAGTATCTGAAGCTAACCCCAGGTAGACAGTGTCAGAAATGAATTGAATTGTAGGACATCCAGCTAGTGTTGGGGAATGGATTGTGGTGGGAGAGACCCACACACTTCTGGTCACAAAAATGTGAGAGTGTAGGAAAATGTAGTGTGTGTTTTTTAAAGCCACACAGTAGGAATTTGTGACAGTGGCAAGACAACACTCTCCTCTAGAAGTCCCCCAGCCCTCCTCGTTCCCTTCTAGCTGACTTCAGAGACTCTGGGCACATTCTCTGCTTCTGTTACTGAGACGTGGACACGTGGCAGCCAGCAGCCACTTGGGCAGATCAGCACCTCCAATGTGGAAGATTCTACAGATTCTCTGTGGTTCAGATCCTGAAGGGTTAGGATGGCTTCCAACCTGAGGTAGTTCTGAGCTGAACATGTCTATTGCTCTTTTCTGGATCAGGCTTTCCACTTGTGCTCTATATGCTCACTGTCAGTGGTGTTGATAGTAAGTGTGATTTTGCATGAAAGTGACTCACCCAACCAAAAAGGGCTAAATTTGAGAACCTCAATTAGTATTTGTTAGATGGAAGTAGTCTCAAGAAAATGATTTTGGTTACTTTCATACTGAAATACTAAATAACTTCCAATGATTTCACACAAAATGATCTTTTATTTAATAGTTGTCAGAATAGAAAAATAGTCATATACTCCTAGGCATAGTTAATAGATAGAAACTCATTTTACAAAAGTTCTGACAGATTAACAACGGTTATCTTTCCAGTCTAAACTTGTGGTGTCCAAACCACAAGTGTCATTTCTTTTCTTTTCTTTTTTTTTTTTTGAGATGGAGTCTCGCTCTGTCACCCAAGCTGGAGTACGGTGGCGCAATCTCAGCTCACTGAAACCTCCACCTCCCGGGTTCAAGCAATTCTCCTGCCTCAGCCTCTGTAGTAGCTGGGATTACAGGCGCCCGCCACCAAGCCCAGCTAATTTTTACATTTTTAGTAGATACAGGATTTTGCCATGTTGGCCAGGCTGGTCTCAGACTCCTGATCTCATGTGATCCACCCGCCTTGGCCTCCCAAAGTTCTGGGATTTTAGGCTTGAGCCACCATGCCCGGTCAACATCATGTCTTATCGGAAATCAAACTCTCTGCAAATAATAGATTTTCTGAAATGTTGTGTCTATGGAAAAACATCCCCTGGAAAACTGGGACCACAACATCTGATCCTGGGATCTGAGCAAAGACAGGGGGCACACACTTGGAATTCAGCAAGCCACAGTAATTGTTTTTTATTTTATTTTATTTATTTGAGATGGAGTCTGGAGTATTGCTCTGTTGCCCAGGCTGGAGTGCAGTGGCGCAATGTCAACTCACTGCAACCTCCACCTTTGGGGTTTAAGCAATTCTCTTGCCTCAGACTCCCGAGTAGCTGGGATCACAGGTGTGCACCACCATGCCTGGGTTAATTTTTGTATTTTAAGAAAGACCGGGTTTCACTATGTTGGCCAGGCTGGTCTCAAACTCCTGATCTCAGGTGATCCATCACTTCTGCCTCCCAAAGTGCTGGGATTACAGTCATGAGCCATCGTGCCCAGCCCACCACAGTAATTTTTAAATACCATTCGGCATCATCACTTTTCACTTACCTTGAAGATTCCTTACCAATCACAGCACTTAGTAGTTCAGATTAAATGATTTTAAACAGTTTGCATGTGTGGATTTTTATGAAGTGATTGTCCTGAAAAAGGTCAAAGTACTAATTGGAGTCCTAACTTTTCCAGATGGGTAATTCTTCTATTTCTGAAGACTTTAGTATTCAGCCTGGAACGTTATCTAAGAAGCTGTTCCTCTAGCTTTAAGCTACAACTGTTTTCACACTGACCAAAGGAGGGTGTAGGGTGTAGTTTAGATTCAGTTATGAGATAAAATGTTACACACATAAAATTTGATTTTGCTATGCCATGATTTCCAAAGAATCATGGGATATAAACAGGATAGAGGTTACATATTTGAGTATAGGCCTACTGTAAACTACTCATTAATATTCAAAGAAAACCCAACACAGACAAACATATACATATTCTTGTTCTCTTACTTTTATTTAAAGGAAGCTGCTAGGACTTTAAGGCCTAGATCCATTCTTGTTCTCCTTAGAAATGTTAAAGTGCAGTCACCACTGCATAATAACATTTTGGTCAATGACAGACTGCATATATGTCCGTGGTCCAAAACTTATAATGGATCACGGACATTGTTCTTATCACCTAGAGACATCGCAGCCATTGTATTATAACTGCCTATAGTATTCAGTGTAGTCACATGCTGTACAGGTGTGTAGCATAGGAACAGCAGGCTAGACCATCTAGCCTTGGTGTATAGCAAGCTGCAGCATCTAGGTTTAAGTAAAAGTACACGCCATGAGGATTGCACAATGATGAAATCGGCTGACGATGCATTTGGCAGAATTAAGCAACACATGACTCGTGTGTGTGTGTGTCTATATAAATATAAAAATATCCCTTTTTAAAAAGATTATTTCTAATACATAATTTTCTTATTATTGCCATTATAGATACATAAGAAAATTATGTATTATATATATAGTGGCAACAATAAGAAAATTGTCTATTAGAAATAAATAATTACAAATACTATATATATAGTGGCAACAATAAGAAAATTATGTATTGGAAATAATCCTTTGAAAGCAATCATAAAGATCATTCTCTTCTTCTCATTTCTTAATAAGACACATGTCAAGTGCAACAACCCTTGTTCTGGAAACATGAGTGCACAGCTGTATTCTGCAGGTATCTATGGGTACTCTATTACAGTGGTCCCCAACCTTTCTGGCACCAAGAACCAGTTGCATGGAAGACAATTTTTCCATGGACCAGGGAGTGGGCTGGGGCAGGTTTCGGGATGAAACTGTTCCATCTCAGATCATCAGGCATTAGATTCTCATAAGGAGCAGGCAACCTAGATCCCTCTCATGTGCAGTTCACAATACAGTTCGTGCTCTCATTAGAATCTAATGCCACTGCTGATCTGACAGGAGGCGGAGCTCAGCTAGTGATGCTCGCTTGCCCACTACTCACTTCCTGCTGTGTAGCCCAGCGGTTGGGGATCGTGTTCTACAGAAACTTATAGATCCTAAGAAATGGAATCTAACCGTTCAAGTCAACACGCAATCATGAAGTCTGCCAACAAGTTTGGTTGCAGCTTTGCAGAGGATATCTGCCATATGGCAATGTAATTTCAGGTCATTAGAGAGGTAGCTCATAAGCAATAAATTCCCCTCCATTATACTTTTTCTAATTAAGTTGTATCACAGTTTTACTGAGGATGACTAGAGAATTATTTGGAGAAATGCTGATGAGCTTCCATGATTACAGCTAATTAATAACAGAGTACAACTTAAAGCTGAAAAGTCACTCTGGCTTCTGCTATTAAAAAGTCAACCAATAAATGAATAGGAGTTAATGGGAGACTATCCATGGATAACATCTCCAAATTTTCAATTATCCCAAAGCACAGGAGAAGAGACTGTCACCAAGAAAGACAAGCGATTTCCTTAGGTGTGGCCCCTGAGTCATTCTCCATTCTGCCCTAGAAGCAAGTCTGCAAGTGCGGACCCTTGTCTTGTTAGAAACAAAGCTTCACTCAGACCTTCCCAGGAGGCTTTTGAAATCAATCAGAGACAAGTTCTCATGCAAAATCCTATTTTAAACGAATATATTGATATCAGGCTTTTGTCTAAAGTGCTGGTCCTAAAACATGGTTATGTGAACAGGGTGAAAGGGACACTTACTACTACATCAGTCCTCATTTTCCCAAAAGTCTTGATCAAGTGGGCATAATGGTAATCTTCCATTTGTCGTAAAATAGCTGTCATGCAAGCCACGAAGTTTCCCTGTAAATGAATCAAAAGATAGAATCAGATGAGACAGAACAACACTCATGGGAAAGGCTGACATCATCCCAGACTCTGGGACTTAAAACTATCAGAGAGAAGCAACGGGACATGGGCAGGGAGCTCTGAGTTCTGCTGCCCCTTGCTCAGGGCTGATCAGCATAAGGTGCGGGTCACTTCCAACCTCAGGAATATTTTTTGTGGTAGGGGGTCCTTAGAATATCAAGTTGCAGGTAGAAAGAAAAGCAAAACCCTTGAAGGGGTATGACAATGCTGAGGACATGAGCAAAAAGTCATATGAATGAGAAACACCGGTGCACTCAAACTCAGGGCTGTATTTTGTTCTCTCTAACTATTAATACCTCAAATGTTTCCTGATACAGTGTTGTCCGACTGTAAAAACAAGCTTCAAATATTTTTGCATTACATACAAGAAAATTAAAGACAGTATGGAAATCATAGGCACTCTGTTTTGTGCTCTCTTGGAAATGTGCTGCCCTTACTATCAGGCAAAATGTGTGTGCAGCCTCTCCTCTTGGGCCACGGCAAAGAAAGGCCTCTAATTTCTCAAAAACAGCCTGTATCCCCCCGTGCCCAATGCGGAGGCAATCACCACAACTTCACAATGAGTTATGGCCCAATTCTCCTCGAGAAGAAGGAGGGGAGGAATGCGGGCTCATCAGAATCTCAAGTGGAAGAGATGGGAGTTTCTCAGACCAGACGGAGCTGGGTGGAAAGGAAAAGGAGGAAAAAGGAAGGCAACACAGAAAATCAAGAAAGGGAAAGGTGAAAGGCCAAAGCTGTCACCAAGAAAGACAAGGCCAAAAGTCTCTCTGGCTTCTGCAAATGGAGGCAGCCAGTATGTGTGTGGACATGGGTGTGCACACATCTGCTGGTGTGTCCTGAAGGGCGTCTGATTTGGCGGTGGGTTGTGAGCTAGGTAGTCCTGTCGCCATTAACTGCAATTGTTCACTGGCAGGGTTTGTAGCTAACAACACTGTAAAGCCTTCCTTGCTTTTAAATATTTCTCCCTACGTTAACGACATTTTAAGGAACATCGGATATATATTTCTTTCCATTAAACCAGTACAAGTTTGGTAAAATTATAGCATGAAACATACTTTGAGACATGTCCCTATTTTTCCCCTATTTAATGAGCTATCAAATTGCATTCTTTTACTAACTCTCCTTTTACCAGCAATATATGGGAATGCCTAAATGTCTTTTGTATTAATTTGGAATACAGGCTTTACAGTGAAATGTTAAAGTTCAATAATTTTTCCAATCTACTTTATACCTATCGTATACATATATGCTTCCAAATGAGTCCTCCAAGGATACATTACACAAATTGAACAAATACAGTAATGATGATATAATATCTTCCACTTGCCCAGAAATAAAAATTATTTGTGAATGATGATAATTGCTGAGATTTAGATTCCAAGTTGGTGTTCAGGGAAACAGCTAAATAATGTTTGTTTTCCATCGAGGCAAAGATTAGTAAAATGGCAAAATGGTCTATTTATGAACTTTTGAAACACATAAATATTTGGCATACCATTCAGCCCAAGAGAGGCTGCCTTTATATCTTGTCTACTCCTTATGACAGCGATGCATCCCATGAATAATCATCGTAATAATATTACACACTGATCAAGCACTGCGCTAAGGCGGTTAGAACTATGGCTCTTTCAACACTCTCACTTTAACAGAATATGGCCTCTTTCAATCACACAAAACATTCTCTTCCTGTCCCACTTTTCAGGCAGTGAAACTGAGGCTTAGAGGTTTCACCCGCTGAAGGAGTGAATGGCAAAGCTGGGTGTGTAGGTTCCACTATACGGCAGGTACTTACTGGCTAACCTTATTTCTTTACCCCTCGTCCAGATGCACATTAATTCTTTCTCTAAGGAATCTGAAGCTGCTGCTGATGACCAACACAAGGCAGAGATTCACTTTCCCCTACTACTGCAGTTGTCAGAGAAAGTTGGAAGAGTGTGAGGAAGAAGAGCCTTCAAAGCACTCTGCCCACAATTGACCCTGATGCAGTCACTGTGACCCAGACTCTTCTCTTCCCCATGAGAAGAGGAGCTTTTCTTGCTCAAGAAGAGGCCTGTATCAGCCTCGGTGAACCTAGTAGGTGATGAAATCCATTTTCTGCAGTCAAACCAGTTGCAAAATGGAGACTTACACATTAGAAAAAGTGAAATCACCAAGTCAGCTATTTATCACCAGAAGCAATGTATCAATGTGCTTAAACTATCAGGCTGAAAGTATAAAGAAAAGCAACACCCTTGAGAGGGTCTCAAAATGCTGAGGGCTTAAGCAGAGAGTAACATTAATGAGAAACGCCAGTGCAGCCAGACTCTGGCCAGATGGGTGAACAGGTGACGTGGACGTACTGAATTCAGGGAGCAGACTGCCACATAATACTGAAAATTTCATGCAAGGCAACGCATGCCAGAGCCGTTGTGACATAGAAAATGGAAAACTGAAGAGAACACAGCAATTTCCATAAAGCAAGTCCTGGGAGTACGTAAATGCTCTGTTAGGAAGTCTCTACGGACAATAATGTCACAGAAAAGACAACCAAATGGCCCCTAGTTAAACTACAATGGGGATTAATTACAGGAGGCCCAGAAAGGCCAGAAGGATGGGCTAGCAACACAAGTTAGAGGCAGTGCTGTCGGGCATCGTGTGTGCCCTCTTTACTAAACCAAAGGAAATGTTCCAGAAGTCATTTCCACTGTTCAGTCTTTCCTTTCTTAGCAAACGTAAGTCTTGCTATTTCAGTTCTTTTCTAAGTTGAAGCATGAACTCCATTAAGAAAGAGATGACTGGCATATTAAAATTCACTGAAATGCCCCTCCCTGTCCTCCCTGCCCTTTGGGAATGGAGTCCCATTCTTGAGGTATCAGTATTTTCATTGGGCAAGTGCTGTAGATACCATGAAGCCTTATGGTTTCCATGAACACGGCAGAACCCTGCAGCATATCTGTGGGCTTATAAGGGTGGATAAAATGGGTATTCACGGAAGCCCTTTGAAACCAGACATTTATAAGGAACAAAAATAAGGGAGCTCTGTGAAAATAAAACTATAATTCTGTGGGCTCAGAAGAAAAGGACTATTCTGTGCTTTAACTGATTTATTTCAAATGCATTTGGGAGATGACTCCTAAATGAAGCTTTTATTTTTTAAACAATGGGTAGCCTAGCAGGTAGCCTGGAGCAAGCCACTGTGCAGAACTCATCCCAGGGCCTGAACACAGGGACTCGGCTCCAGCACCAGCAGCTGAGCAAGAATCAGTCAGTAAGTGAAAATAAGACATATTCCTTTTAACTTCAAAGCAATGCAAAATAGGGCCACAGAAGTCAGGATACACTCACAGAAAATTTAAAAACCAGGACACTCAATGCCTGATAAACAACAACAAAAAAATGTGAACCTCATTAGTAATCAAAGATGAAAATGATACATCATTATTTGCCTGCCAAAATAGCAAATAAGTATTTAAATAATGATAATGTGAGCAAGGGTGCAGGGCATGAGGACTCTTATATGCCATTGGTGGGAACATAAATTGCTATAACCTTTTTAAAAAGTGATTTGGAGACAGGTTTGAAAAGTCTTGAAAATAAATACCATCTCCTCAGTAATTCTCCTTCTTATAATCCACCAAAGGAAGCAATTCAAAATAGGAAATTTCATACCCAAAGATGTCCATAGCATTGCTGAAAATTCTAAACATCCACAAGAAACTGTGTAAATGATGATATTTTGTAGGATTGCAAGATAAAATATAGGATGCCTAGCTCCATTTGAATCTCAGATAAACAAAGAAAAATAAATATGTCCCTCATGTTGCAATGAAATATTATATGAGACACAAATATACTAAAAAAAAAAAAAAAAAAAAAAAAAACTGTTTGTTTACCTAAAGTTCAAGCTGAACTGGGTGTCCTATATTTTTATTTGCGAAATCGAGCAATCATAACTTGTGTTGAAATATTGTGCAACCACTAAATCATTAAACATTAGCTGTGAAAATATGGAGCATTTTAATAGCATGAGAAAATAACTGAAGAGGAAAACTGGAGGAATTACATATACACATTTGAGCAATATAAAGAATATATAATAAAAGAAAAACAAACAAAAAAATGACTAGAAAAAACAGATACCAGATAGTCATGAGGGGAAGGAGACTAAGCCCAGATTGTTTTCATAAAGTGAAAATATGTTAATATTTTTAAAGGTGGTCCAGAAAGAAAAGGATCTCATCTGGCAGAAAGGACAAACTCTCCCTTCCTGCCCCTGATCTAGTTCCATTTCTTAGTCCCTGGTCTTCAAAAATCTCTCTCGCAGGGCTCCCCCTGTCGGTGTGGCCTTGGCTACTGCCTGGCACTGCTCCCGGAGGGAGCCCTGGACAGAACTCAGCCCGGCACACCTCCAGCCCTCCTGCAAGTATCTCAGCGCCCCAGTTTTAAATCTGTTTGGGCCCCCATTTCAATAGGTAGGTTGATAGGCAAAATGGAGAACAGGTAGAACTGACCACAGGGAGAAGGAAAGACAGAACTGAGTACAGGTAGAATGGACAACAGATAGAACCGAGGCTGGGGAGATGGAAAGGCAAGTAGAATTGAGCACAGGTAGAACTGGGCACAGGTAGAATTGGGCACAGGTAGAACTCACGCTGGGTAGAAGGAAAGACAGAATCAAGCACAGAAAGGATGGACAATAGGTAGAACTGAGGCTGGGGAGAAGGAAAGGCAGGTAGAATTGGGCACAGGTAGAAGTGAGCCTAGGTAGAAGGAAAACAGCACAGGTAGAATGGGGAACTGGTGGTGGAGCAGGGGGGCATTTGGTGACAGGCAAGTCGAATGTATGATGTCGTTGAAGGATATAAAAACAAAAGGCTAACAAACACAGACTGGAGAATGGAAACTCAGGATGAAACATACCTTTAAAACAGTGCCTCTGTCCACTGTTTACAATAGCAAAGACCTGGAACCAACCCAAATGCCCATCAATGATAGACTGGACAAGGAAAATGTGGCACATATATACCATGGAATACTATGTAGTCATAAAAAACGATGAGTTCGCATCCTTTGTAGGGACGTGGCTGAATCTGGAAACCATCACTCTCAGCAAACTGACACAAGAACAGAAAATCAAACACACATGTTCTGACTCATAGGCGGGTGTTGAACAATGAGAACACATGGACACAGGGAGGGGAGCATTACACACTGGGGTCTGTCGGGGGGCACCAGGGGAGGGGCAGTGGGGGATAGGGAGGTTGGAGGGGATAACATGGGGAGAAATGCCAGATATAAGTGATGGGGGGATGGAGGCAGCAAACCACATTCCAATGTATGTACCTATGCAACAATCCTGCATGATCTGCACATGTACCCCCGAACCTAAAATACAATAAAAAATATGAAAACAGTGCCTTCGTCAACTGTGCCTCATAGAAGGTCTAAGTATGAGTGTATGAATTGGAAGAAAAAATCCAAAAGGTTTTAATTCACACTCTTGAGAAGTTGTGAAGGTATAATAAAAATGGCCTTAGCCATGTGACTTGGTTAGCAGGGTATAAAATTGCTCTGAGTAATTTCATCAGCCAGACAAAAGCTGTCTCAATCCACTCTGGAACTCACACTTTGTACAGAGCACAGGTCTGCTCTCTAGAACACACAACACAGGGAGAAATTTTAACGCTCTTCTAAGTTCTCTACAGGATCTTTGGGCAGTTCCCAGCCTTAGAAGCTGTTGAGCTGCAAACAGAAACACAGGAGAGCTGAGTGTGGAGAGTAGGTACGTGGTTTCAATGAAAGGAGAACTCTAATGATTGAATCTCTACAGGGGCTCCTACATAACAAATAAAAAAGTATTTGAAATATGCCTTCAGCGAGGAACATTTTAAAAATGCACAGACCCACAAGGACCAGGAGAGTGAGAGGAGACGCAACTAAAGACAAGAGAATTCTGGAAGCAGGAAAGAGGGTGATGAGTGGTTATCAACTGCGCTTGAGGCGGGAAGGTGGTGACATTTAACAGGAAGCCTGTGAATCTCTGGTGCAAAACCCTAGGAAGGCCCAGCAATTGGGGGCGCCAGGTAGTCAGAAAGTGAGGCTACCTGTGAGGTGAAAACGAACAGTGCTGAAGGCTTTGAAGTGTGGCCCTATGTCCAGCCTGCCTTATGCCCAGCATGTGCAGGGAGGGGCTCTCCAACTCACTCCTGGGCAGAGGACCACATGTTTATTCTCTGGACAAGGGAGGTGACTGAAAAGCACAAGACAATGACAAGAACCACCTGGAAGAAACACCTGTTTGGTTTGATATCAGATCAAACAGTAAGCTCTCCTCTCTCTTTTCTGCTCAGCTCCCAGCATATCAGCAAAAAGGCTTAAACTCACTCCCGCCAACCTTAGTCCCACACCAAACCTAGAAAGAAGACGAGAAGAATCCTCTTCGGTGAAAACGAACAGCCAAAGAGAACATAAGCACTAACACTGGGCATGGAGGTTCCAAAAATATCAGAGCTCAGCCCTTCCAGGCTCGCCATGCAGGAAAGCCCATGCACCTCCAGGCTGGTGCACACACTTGGAGACAGAGGGTCTGAGCAAGAGCACTGGGCCTTGTGAAAAAAGTTCATCCAGTATTAATAAAGAAGACCAAAACAAACACAAACGGAACCCAGATGAAAGGAAGAAAATTTAGAAAATGTAAGACAAGTAAAAAAAAAAACTATAATATAATATTATTATTATTTTTGAGATGGAATGTTGTTCTGTCTCCCAGGCTGGAGTGCAGTGGTAACAATCTCAGCTCACTGCAATCTCCACTTCTCCAGTTCAAGCAATTCTCCTGCCTCAGCCTCCAGAGTGGCTGGGACTTCAGGTGTGCCATACCTGGCTAATTTTTTGTATTTTTAGTAAAGATCTGGTTTCGCCATGTTGGTCAGGCTGGTCTCAAACTCTTGACCTCAGGTGATCCACTCACCTTGGCCTCCAAAGTGCTGGGATTACAGGCGTGAGGCACCACGCCCAGCCAAAGAACTATAACTATTATTCTCAGGTAGATAGGAGATTATATCCATGATTATCATATCTTTCTTATATTCCTCCCCCTCACTTAGTGATTTTCAGACAAGTCAAATGATTTGCCCTTGTAACTATGATATTTCTCAGATTTAAAGTAACAACATACTTGGAAAAATCTTTCAAGATTCTATAATCCTTTAAAGTTATACTTTCACTTAATATTTGTTGAAATAAAAATGAGACAGCTTCTCCTCTTTGCTTTGATTTTCTCACATATGTGTTTTCATATTATATAGAATTTCTTTAAAGCTACCTCAAAATCCTTTTAGGATTATGGGGTTATGGGAGTATAAGAAAGAAATGACAATTAAAAATATAGAAAGAACAATGTAAAATGAGGACAGAGGATAGTGTGTGGTGCTACATACACTGAACGTCAGGAGTCATCGCTGTGCCCTCAAAAAGTATGTCATGTTTTCTTAATTAAATACTTGATTAAGTATAAGATATAATAAAAAGGCTGATTCAGGTATTATTGTGAAAACTAAAGTTTGTGGAAAAATGGGTGTCCATTCTCATCACTGAACTTATAAAAACCTTTCTCATATAAACGACCCACAGTGAAATTGTCCCTTTTTTCATTAAAGGAAAAATTTATTACCATGATGTCTTTATTCAACATATAATTAATTTTTACACAGTTAGTTTCCCAAATATTATAATTTCCTTATTTTATAAAGAACCCTAGAGTGAGGAATGTTTGTAAAAATAAATGAATAAATAAAAGCCAAAACTACACAAAACAGAAAATAACTTACAGTGATGTCATCTGTTAGCTATCTGGAACTGCTAACAACAAAATTAAACATGTATCTCCAATTTAAATTGAGTGTGTAGCTGAATTCATAGAATACTAGTATCTTGTGTCATTCCAGGCATTAAAAGGAAAGAAATATAATTTAAAAACAAAATCAATTTCATTTTTATTGTGGCAGTAACTGCAGGAAGATGTTTATTGGACAAATACACCAAAAGGGAATATTTGGATCTTAAATTACCCATAACAATTATTTGCTACTTATACAGTATAATAATTTAAACACATATTCACATTTGCTACGAAGAATAAAAACAAATTATAATCAAATATTACATATAAAATTACAGTTTATGGTGTCATAAAGAATATATACTTTGTTTGCAACTTCTTAATATAATTCATCTGATACTAAAGCAAGACAGCAAAGCAGAAAATTTTATATTTTATTTTTATAAATTCAATATATCAGGTAATATTAGAGCCTTCGAGAGTTTGGAATTTCGAAGTCTTATCACCTGATATAGAGAATCTGGAAACACACTAATAGAAACAAGTAATTCAGTCTTTAAAAAACTCTCATTATTGAAGAGAAGATTGATATGTCCGTACACATTTTTAAATTGACTTTCATAAATGACACTACTACTACCATTGTTATAAATGAAAGTTGAAATTTTTTTTAGGTAAAATGGGATGCCTTATATAAATCATAAAAGGATACTGTCTTCAACATTACTAACATTGGTTGGATGATGTAATAAGGAGGAATGATGTCACATACATCATTAAATATTAAGTATGAAATATTTATAATAGGTATTAATATAATACCTAAGTATTCAGTATTATGAATATTAAGTATTAAAACATTAAATAAATGAATTATAAAGAGAATAAAAGAGACTTTGAAATATGAGATTATAGTATAATGGAAACACAGATAATATTTTATGTTATTTCTTATAAATACATATGTGTATATAGTATATATATATATATATATACACGTTTGTATGTGGTTGTATGATCAAACACTGCACATTGCAAGTGATCACCCAGTAGCTTATCTACTTACAACTACATAAACTACCAAAGTGATTGTAGCCATAAATGCCTAATGTTTATTTTCAAAATTGTTTACTGTGGTGGATTCATCCTCAATTTGTGGGAAGTCACAAGGAATTCTGCAGTAGCCCTGTACCTGTCTAGCAGGGGTGTGTGGGAAAGCTTAAATGCAGGAAGCACATCCCAGCGAGATTCTACTTCCAACCCTGCTTCGCTTTCCCAATATCCCACAGGGAACTGAAGCGTCCCCAAATGGGTACTCCTAGAATGCGCCATGGGAAATGGAGGTGATAAGGCTAAAGTGACAAGAAGATTCAAAACCATAAAGAGCATTGCCAAGTGCGAAACTCAACATTCAACGAGTGTGCATTGTGTTGACAGCATTGAGTTCCCAGGGGTAGGCCAGCAGGAGATAAAAATAGCCCCCGACCAGGATGACCTCAGTGGGAGGTTAGGTCTTGACTATCTTCTAGACTAGTGGGGCCAAATCAAAAGGACACAGGAGGTGGCATGGCGAAGCTCCCCTGGCCACGTGTGGGATGCTTGAGACAATCTAAGTATCAAAATGAACAGTGACAACAACCAAATGTAGCACAATGAATGAGAAAAAAAAACCATGTGTCTATACAGACATACATGCGAGGTGGGAAGGTTGAGGGGTTAAAGTAAAGCTGTGCCCTGCAGAAGACTACAAGCAAAAAACACGGAATGAAGAAGAGAATTTGATAAACCTTCAATTTACCCTACCATTCTTATCCAACAATTCCTAACTCCTAAGGAATGGACAGTCCAGGGGAGGCTCCTAAACGGGCACTGAAACCACGACGTGAAAGTTCTTTGGGGACCAAGACACTCAGTCTGAAAGCAATACTCCATGGATTCTTCCTAATTACAGTCTGGGCCTTTGGGTAGAATACTAAAGCACACATGATCACTTAGGTAGTATTTTTTGCCAAAAATGTTCCATCATGAGGAAGTGAATAGATGAATTTGGAATATATGGCATTTTGACAAGACAAATGGCAGGGACCTTAAAGTCAATGGGAAAACTTCACAGGGAATAGATATTACATATACTCGGGAATCACTGTTCATTTTCATAGGCATCATGATATTCCTGTAACTGCAGAGCAGAGTTATTCATAGGAGTTGCACAAAATGAGGAATGATATGCCCTCGTGTCGGTCACCAACTTTTGGTCTGTCAAAAAAGAAAGTTTAAATATGCAGGGATAATGCAGACATGGCAAAATTTTAATATGCAGTGAATTTAGGTGGGTATGCTGTTTAACACTAATACTGATTCAACATTTCTGTACATATGAAACATCTCAAAATAAAATGCTAAAGAAAAATAACTTCTACCCACAGTCTAGTGAAGACTTATATGACAACAATTAATTAAGACACATTGTTACAAATATTATAAAAGGGGGTTCTTACAGACTGCCAGGGAATTCTGAAAAAGGAGGTACTTCTTTTCCAATCAAAGAAACTATTACTCAGTATAATAATAGAACTACAGCAATGATTTAGGTATTTTAACTTGGGCAAAGGGAAGTAATACAGAGAGTTAAGCTGCAGGAATAATCACCGGGAAAAATGTCTGAGGACCTAAAATATAACTAGAGGGTCTTGTTGCTTTTGCACATAAAGCTCCACCATATGCATTCTCCTTCTTAGGTACAGGAATGGTTTATTTATTTGGATTATTCACTCTAGAGGTGTATTCTGGTCTTAACAAATTAAAGTGGAACAAAATACAGTGGAAGTGGTAAGAAAGAGTACAAATGTCTTGCTTCCCTACCAGATATGGATCCCAACATCACTCTTGCTCCTTTCATTATTTAATGCTTTTTGTCTTATGGCAAAAGTTATATAGATAAATGATACAAAATTAGTTTAGGAATCAAGAGTAAAGGTTTCAAAGGCAGACAATTTGGAATAATCACTTGACCCAGGGGGCAATTGCTGTGTAATTATAATAGGCTATTTAACCTTTCTGAGTCTCACTTTCCTCATCTGTAAAACTGGGACCATGATTCTAAAATCTGGAATTCTTGAAAAGTTTAATTAGATATGTATTTAAGGGTACTTGCAGAGTGGCTGGCTACATAAATGAATAGTGGCTATGATGATGGTGGTGGTGATGATGGTGATGAAGAATAAAACACAAAACCACACACAGAAGAATATTTTAACATAACAAAATTGTATATTGAAACACACAAAATACAAGAGAATCAAATAAGACCTAAAAAGTGGAGGAATATACCATATTCATGGAATGGAAGACTCAATATGATCAAGACTTATTATAAAACTACAGATATCAAGACAGTGTGGTACTGGAAAGGACAGAGAGGCAAACAAAACAAACTGGCTATACACATAGGGTTAACTGATTTTTTTTTTTAAAGTGCCATGAAAGATCAATGTGCAAACAGTCATTTTTCCACAAATGTTGCTGAAACAGTTGGATACCCAAATGTGAAGGAAGGAAAGAAGGAAGGAAGGAAGCAAGCAAAGAAGGAAGGAAGGAGGGAGGGAGGGAGGGAGGAAGGGAGGAAGGGAGTGGAGGGGGAAGGGAGAGTGGAGAGGGGAGGGAGAAGTGGAGGGGGTTGGGGAAGGGGGTAAAGGGAGGGAGAGAGAAAGAAAGGACCCATACCTTACACCATACACAAAAATTAACTCAAAATGTATCATAGATTTAAATGCAAAACTTAAAACAAAACTTTTTAAAGAAAACATAGGAAACTTTTGTGCCCTAGGCATAGGAATATATTTCTTGGGATACAAAAAGCATGAACATAAAATTTTAACATTGATAAATTGAACTTTATCAAAATTAAAAATTTTTGATCTTTGAAGGACACTATACAGAAGTAAAAAGATGGACTGCAGAATTAGAAAAAGTATTTTTAAAAACACCTATCTGACAAAGGGATGCATCCAGAATATATAAAGAACTCTCAAAAATCCATAAGAAGAAAATAACCCATCAAAAATTTGCAAAAAGTATTGTGAGCAATATTTCACCAAAAAAAGGGACACAAATGGCTGAGATGCACATGAAAACATGTTTTATCTCACTAGTCACTAGGAACATACAAATTAAAACCACAACGAAATATAACTATACACCTATTAGAATGGCTAAAATTTAAAACAACAAAGATGCAGAGCAATGGAAACTCACGTGCTGGTCTGAAGGCAAAATGGTGAAGCCATTTTTGGAAATAGTTTGTTAGCTTCATATACAGTTGATGATACACTTGCCACATGATCCAACCATGCTGCTTCTAAGTATTTACTGAAGAAAAATGAAAAGATATGCCCACAACACAGAGACTTCTATACAAATATGTATAGAGTTCTCTTCGTAATTGCCACCCATAGGAGACACTCAGAACACCTACTACCTACTAAATAGACAAATTATGGCACATCTACGTGATGAAATAGTACTCAGCAATAAAGAGGAACAAACTACTGATAAATAAACATGAGTGAATCTCCAACATATCATGCTAAACAAAAGAAGCCAGACACAAAATGCTACATACTGTATGAATCCATTCTTATGTCATTCTAGAAAAGGCACTACTAGAGGGACAAAGAAAGAACTGACTACAGAGGGGCATGAGAAATATTTTTATGGAAATGGAAATATTCTAAATCTTGTATTTGGTAGTGGCTACACAACTGTATTGTCTGTCAAAATTTAGAATGAGAAAGAATGAATTTTACTATATAAAATATATATAAAGTATATACTTTATAAGTATAAAATATATATGTAAATTATACTTTATGAAGTATATAAAGTATACTTTATATATTTATATATATTTATATGCTTTATACAGTATATATACTTATAATTATATATGTATAAAATATACATGTTATATACTTTTATGTATAAAATGCATATGCTTTATATGTATAAAATATAAAGTATGTATTTTATATTTTAAAATATATAAAGATGAAAATATAAAAATCACCAAGTCCTATAAGCCATATGTAATTTATATTATATTTCAAAGGATTCCTTCTTGCTCTTACCCTTATATAGAAACAGAGTATGTTCAATTTAATTAATACTTTATTGTAGCTTTCAAATGGTTTTACTATTCAGTATTGCAAGGCTTACTTCATTACCCTTGTTTTTCACATTTTTCTTGAGTATTCCTGCCAATTTATTCTTTTGCATGTACTTTAGAATCACATTATTGAGTTTGAAACAAGTCCTATTGGGATTCAAATTGGAATTCCATTGAATTTTTAAATTAATTGAAGAGGCTTACAATATTAGCCTTCCCATTTAGACATGCAAACTGTCTCTCCATTTGTTCAAATCTATTTTTATGCCATTTCAGGAGTGTTGTGGTTTTCATCATATGGATAAAAAGAGATTAAACGGCTCTTTTTATTTTTGTTTCTATTGAAGAGAGTAGTTTTTTCAATAACCTTTGAATATTTTTGTGTTTTTATTTGTATACTAGGATAAACTATTGAAATTTGATGTGTATATTCTGCAGTTGAACCTACAGAGTTCTCCTACTACTTCCAAACAATTTCTCCCCAACTCTGCAGAGGGTTTCTGAATATCAGACCAACATCTGTCAATATGTTTGTTGTCTTTTCTAATCACTGTAAGTCTTAATTCTGCTTCTGGACTGATTAAGACTGCATTATCAGGGTAATGTCAAATTATAATGACAGCAAGTGCCTGTTTTCTTAAGTGATTTTAATGGGCACGCTTTTAGTGTCTAATTTGTAACTATTATTTTCAATGTTGGTTTAAGATACTGTATGTATCATGTCAAGGAAGAATTCCTAACCTCTGGACGGCTATAACAAAATGCCTCAAGTTACGGTTATGGATATCAACAAATATGGTTATGGAAATTATTATAAAACAAGAGTTCTATTATTGAAGAACAAGTAGATTAACAATAAAATGAAGCATCTGAAAACACATCGTATGGATGCTTTTAAATTTTTACTAATAGGGAAGGAATGGTACCCTCCAAAACATAATTCATATGTAAGGTCAAACTATAATAAAATGAAACTTAGAAGTTCAACATTTTTTACAATTCTTATTTCCTATCAAGGGAAGGTAGCCACATTATTTATCCACTTGCTTAAACTTTTGTGAAGGCACACTGTGTTTCAGACATTGTTCCTGAAGCCTGCATGAAGCTCACATTCTATTGAGAGTGCTCTGACAGAGAACTTACTGGCAGCTGAATTTCAACATTAGCTTCACTTGTCAGAGTTGACATTAATTAGTATCTTAATAAGACCATCTGGTACCTGGAGTAAGTTAATAGTTATGCACTTGGCAAGCATACACTGTAGATGTTTCACATCACATTTTCTGGGGGAAAAAAATCTCTTGAATGTCTGCTCATTGAGAAAAATAATCAAGGGGATATCAATGTAAACATATAGTTTTGTTTGTAACTATATATTTGTTTGTAGCATGTCCACTGTTATGTAGACAAAATTCATATTTCTCACTTCCAAGTTATTTTTATACAGACATAATGAAAATATTAGAAGAGGCCATTTCATTTATCTTATCAAAATTTAGAGCCTGCACTTAGTAATTACCAAATAAACACTTAGCATTGATCATACTGGTGACTATCATAATTCTAATTAGAGAATACAAAACATTGGTTTACAGAGATTACTCTCCTTGAATAAAATTCATATATATTAATGATACTTTTTCACTTATGACAATCATGGACATTTCAGTTATTTGTCTCATACATAAAATTAAAAAGGGACCATGCCGAATAAAACCAAATTCCCTTAACCTAAACCAAAAACTCTAATCACCAGTCACATAGTGAAGATGCAAATTGAAAGTCACTTGGCAACAGATGTTCAGTCAAGATTTTTTATTTTTTATTAATCATGCTTAGAGGAGATCTTAACAGCATGCAGTGAAAGGTAAATCCACAAAGTAGTACTATAATGACTAATTTTAATTACTTTCCAGAATCACTACTTGTTTGTAAAACTGAGTATGTTTTTCACAAGCTAATTATCTGGCTACATAGTTAAAAGTTGTGAAATGCAGTGCTCCTATTTCCTGTCTAAACAAGAAGCACACGAGATCATCAAATGAAGCCCACTTGTTTTGAATTTCAACCTGCTGTATTGGTGTCCCGAAGGGGCAAAAAGCAGAAATCTAGGTTGATTGGTTAAATAGAAACAGGGTCAATAGGAGGCATTTATTTGAAAGGATCAGAAACCTCAGACACTACTGCATTGTAAATATGGTAGGAATATCACCATTATTTAGTATAAAATCATTACCATAAATAAAGACAATAACAGCAGTATGAACGTGGACCAAGGCACAGACCTGCGAGGCCACGAGTGCCCCAGCCTCACATCACCTCCCGGACTCCGACTCTGCTGCTCGCATTGTTCCAGCCACAGTATCCAGAAAATGATCCTGGAATTTGCTGTTTGCACCCTTCAGGATGACAGTCTACCTGTGCCCCCTACAGAATGCTTCTCCGCCGGCTGACGACCTGGTTCACTTCCTTCCCTCCTTTTTTGCCTTCTCCATGCACCAGTCAGGTTGATACAAATTGCATACCTTGTTTATGGTCTCTCCTCACTAGGATATACACTCCATGTGCACAGGGACCTTGGTTTTGCTTGCTGAAGGAACCCTAGCAGACAGCCTTTACCTAGGGGACATACAAACCGTCTCTCCATTTGTTCCAGTCTATCTGAACAAATGGAGAAGTTTATTTGAACAAATGAAGCTGCCTGAGCAAATGCACTCAGTCTTCTATTTGTTTTAAAGAACATCTAATGGCAAAGAAAAGAAGAAGACTGACACAAACAAGAAGAAAGGAAAAACATTTATTCCAACAAAAATAAAAACCTTGAGTCTAAACTAGGGGGAAATGATTCTATCCATTAATGAGGGAATGTACTTCTGACAAAGTTATACATTTCATTTCTAGTATTCTTAAAGATCCCCAAGCCTCTAGCTAAATGGCACTATTCTAAAGAAATGTGTTTAGCCAGGCATGGTGGCATGTGCCTGTAGTCCCAGCTGCTCAGGAGACTGAGGAAGGAGAACTGTATGAGCCTGGGAAGTGGAGGCTGCAGTGATCCACGACTGTGCCACTGCATTCCAACTTGGGCAACAGAGACCTCATCTCAAAAAATAAATAAATAAATAAAATGTACATTTCTAAGACACTAAATAGAACAAAATTTTCTTGTATTGAATAGCACTGAATTCATATTTTCAAAATAACTTTGTGGTGGGGGCTTGTGGAGAGAACATGTACATTGTTAAAAAAAACAAAAACAAAAAAACCGCTTGGATTCAGTCTAACATTCTCTAAAGAGAGTTTGCTCTCCATGTGATCATTTTCAAAGCAAACTTTAACCCTGCTCTGATAAAAAAAAAATTATCTGATGAGTCTCAAAACTTTCTGGTTGTTTAATGAAAGTTGCATTAATACAAGTAAGCAAATGTATGATAAAATATGCTTCAAAAATAAAAAACTTAGGAATAATTAAACCAAGAAAGAGAAATATTTGTATACGGAAAACTATAAAACATTGATGAAATTGAAGATGACATAAATGGAAAGATATCTTATGTTCATGGATTAGAAGAATTAACATTGCTAAAATATCCATACTACTCGAAGTTATCTACAGATTCAGTGTAAGTCCTATTCAAAATTCCAATGACATTTTTCACTAAAATTAAAAGAATAATCCTAAGATGTGTTTGGAACCATACACACATAACACACACACACACACACGCGCGCGCACGCGCACACAGAGAGAGAGAGAGAGAGAAAGAAAAAAGAAAAAAAAAAACAGAATGGCTAAAGCAATTTTGGGCAAAAATAACAAAACTGGAAGCATCAGATCACCAGATTTTAAGATCTAATACAAACCTACAGTAATCAAAACAATATAGTGCTGGCCATAAAAACAGGCACATTGACCAATGAAACAGTATAGAGGGCCTGGAAATAAATCCACGCACTTACAGCCAATTGATTTTCAACAAAGATGCCAGGAACACACAACGAGGAAGGGATAGTCTTCAATAAAGATGCTGGAAGAACTGGATATCCACATGCAAAAGAATGAAATTATAACCTTGTCTTATACCATAGACAATAATTAACTCAAAATGTATTAAAACCCTAAGGCCCAAAACTGTAAAACTACTAGAAGAAAACATGAAGAAAAAAAACCTCTTGAAATCAGTCTGGGCAATGACTTTTTGAACACAACCTTAAAAAGCACAATAAAAAAATAAAGCTAAAAATAGACGAATGACGTTAAATCAAACTAGAAAGTTGCTGTACAGCAAAGGGCACAATCAGCAGAGTGAAGAGACCACCTACAAAATGGGAGGAAATATATGCAATTCATACATCTGATAGCGGATTAATATCCAAAATATATAAGAAACTCAAATCACTTAATAGCAAGAAAATAAATGACTTGATTTAGAAATGGGCAGAGGAAATAAAAAGACATATTTAGTACATGTGCTGCTGAAGTGATCACTGGATAGATATTAAAAAATAAAGTAGCCACGAGATATATGAAAAAATGCTCAACATCACTAATCCTCAGTGAAATGCAAGTTAAAACCAGAATAAAACATCACCTCACACCTGTTAGAATGGCTACTATCAACAAAAGGAATGAAAACAAGTGTTAGGATGTGGAGAAAAGGGAGCCCCTGTGTGCTGTGGGTGGGAATGTAAATTTGTTAACAGCCATTATGGAAAGCATAATAGAGGGTGCTCGAAAAATTAAAAATAAAATTAACAAATGATCCTGCAATCCCACTTCTGAGAATATACCCAAAGGCAATGAAATCAACATGCTGAAGACATATTTGCACTCCCATGTACACTGCAGCATTATTCACAGTGGGCAAAGTAGGGAATCAACCTAAGTGTCCATCAGTGGACGAACAGATACAGAAAATGTGATCTAAAAACAGAGTGGAGTACTGCTCAGCCTTAAGAAAGGAGAATATTCCATCATTTGGAACCACATGGATGGACCTGGAGGGCATTATTTTAAGTGAAATAAGCAAGGCATAGAAAGACAATCACAGCATGATCTCACTTCTAAGTGGACTTTACAAGTTGAACTCATAGAAGCAGAGAGTGGAATCATGGTTACTAAGGACTGCGGAGTGGATGGCCTGGGAAGACACTGGTCAAAGAACAAAAAATTTTGTTTGGACAGGTGGAATAAGTTCAAGAAGTCTATATCACGGTGGCTTTTGTTACTAGCAATATACTGTACACTTGAAAACTGCAAAGACAGTTTTTAAGTGTTCTTACCACATGTGATAAATAAGTATGTGAGATAATCCATGTTAGTTAGCTCGATTTAGCTGGTCTACAATGTATGCATACATCAAAACATCATGTTGTACATCATAAATACATATAATTAATCAATTTAAAAAATAAAATTAAATTAAAAACTTTGACGTAATGAAAATCTAATATGCTAGAGAATTTGTGTGATTTTCCACACGGAACAAGAACACATGTCTTTGTGTTTGACAAAAAGGGGACCTGTGAGTCTATTTAATCAGCAGTTAACAAGGTTCTGCTCCAACCTGCAAGCACAGCCTCATGGCTGTTCACCACCTGCAGAGCTTCACCATGTGTCCCAGGCATGTCACATCATCAAAAGACATGGCAAAGGCTATCACCAAGCCGCAGACTGTGCCTGGTACCCACCCAGCAAGCATAATGCAGACGTGGAATTCAGCCACTGGAAGCAGAAATCCTCATTTTGCGAACAGGCTTTTTATAGCATTTGAAAGAACAGTCCGCTCAGTGCTCTCTGCTGGTCACCACACAGCAGATGAGAAACAAAGTGAGGCTTCCAGCCACCTAGGGGCCGGGCAGCGCTGGGGTGACGCAAATACACGGTCTGGAGAATTTAGCAGGAGCACATTCATCTAAATTCCATGAGGAAGGAGGGAAGTTGTGCCCCCAGTGATTTAACCCTTCTCACTCTACCATATCACAGCATAATTCCCTCATAAAAAACAGGCAGGAGGCAAATAAGGCTTGTTTTTGAAATATTAAAGACAGATATTCACTGTCCGCAAATTGCTGGTATTTTTACCTTTTTACCAATATGGGAAATCTTTTTGATTTTTAACAAATAGCAATTATAAGGCAGCCAGTAAAATTCAAGCTAGGGTTTAGAGGTAATGGGGAAGAATGAGTCAAAGCTGAGAAAACTCCAACATACCAGGTTTCTGGAAGGTTCAAAGGTCCTACCTTAGTATACTGGGAGGCAGATGAATGAGATCACTGAAAATCCATTCTCAGCTAGCCCTAATGCCATGCTAAGATTTGGCTTCCAGATTTGACTGTCTGAGCCAGTGTCAAACCCCAGTGTCAGTGCCCCAGCAGAAGAGTCACAAGTTAAAGATTTTATTTTGATTTCAGCCAGCATGGAAAGACGTGCCAAGTTATTACTGCCTGGAACCTCAAGGCTGTGGGGAAAAGCTGCACATCCCCGTGGCTTCCCCACTAACGATGCACAAGCTTTCCTTTGTAACAGAACCTGAAGCAAACCTTTTAGAATCAGAGGGAAACCTTTCAGATTCAGAGGGGTAGGGTTGTTTCTGTGTGGACCAGCATCTGTGTAGAGTGCCTACCCCATCTTGTGTGGCTAGATGTTTCAGTCAAAGTGCTACTGGAAGGTGGCTTGGAATGCAGGTGGCAGGTGGCTAGAGGCCCCAGCCCATATGCCTTTCATGCCTACTTCTTGCCAGGTCAGATGGTTGCTCAGGACACACTGAGGATACAGCAAAGAGGCACTGGAAATACCTCGTGCCAAGGCGCCAGGGCAGGCCTGGGCTGGGAAGGTCTTACCAGCCTATCCTCCACCTCCCTACTCCCCACAGGCATCCTTCATGGTGGCAGGTGTCCTCATGGCCTAGTGTACCAAGTAGATTTGTGTTGCAGTGGCCCTGAAGGGGCCAGGATGAAAAGTTTTGGAGCAACAAGGCCAAAGGCCACAGGCAGACATCAGGTGAGGAACAGGGCTGGCCAGGGTATCAATCCCAAGTGAGCTGGGGGAGTCAACAATGGCCACGTGGAGAACCTGCCTTCAACGAGATTCTTAGAAGCATGTACTCATTCCTTAATAAAAACAAGCACTGTCACTTGCTATAGGCCAAGTCCTGTGCTGGGGCTTGGGGCATGGAAGAAAATATGCAACATGATCTCTGCTCCTGTGTCTAATGAGAAATGACCCTTTAAAGAAGCAATGGATATGCAGCCTGACAGGACCATGATGGGGTGACTTGGGTGCTGTGGGGACTGCAACAGGCATGCCTCACCAGGTGAAGGTGGGGATGGGAGAGATAGAAAGGCAGTCCAGGTAGAAGTGTTGTGTAATCGCAACAGTGAAGGCATCAGGAGCCCCAGCCACTCGTTTTTTGTTTTCTTTTTTAGACCGAGTCTCCGCCTGTCACCCGGGCTAGAGTGCAATGGCAAGATCTTGGCTCACTGCAGCCTCTGCCTCCTGGGTTCAAGTGATTCTCCTGCCTCAGTCTCCCAAGTACTTGAGATTACAGGTGCACACCACCACGCCCAGCTAATTTTTGTATTTTTTAGTCAAGAGGGGGTTTCACCATTTTGGCTGCGCTGGTCTCAAACTCCTAACTTCGAGTGATCAGCCTGCATTGGCTTCCCAAAGTGCTGGGATGACAGGTGTGAGCCACTGTGCCCAGCCTCCCACGTACTCTTTATGGGGGCTGAGCAGAGGGGCAGAAAGAAGCAGAGACAGGAGGCCATGAGTGCCTGGCATGGGATGTAGCGGGCCTGGCTGACAGCATTAGCCAACCCTGTTCTCGTTTGATCCGTTATTGACTGCCAAGAAATACCTGTAGACAGGGTAGGGGAGAGGGAAGGAGTATAACTCAATTTTATCTGCCTTCAAGTTTCTCCTGAGTCTCATGCATAATCATTCAACTTACAAATTCAACCCTACTCCAGGAAGCTCAAAATGACAGAGAAAAAATTTGATGATCAGGGAAAACTCCAACAACTTGGGCGATCACTTAAAGACGAGCATATTCTATTAACTACTGCTTATGGGTACACCGGGTTTTATTTTGTTTCCTACTTTTATACTTTTGTACACAATTTGTATTCCTGCCCATTTCAGAGTGAAAAGGTAAAAAGGGTACTTATAACTTTCTAAGCTAGGGACCTAACAGTTAAAAGAATAACTTCTCGCAATTATTCCAAAGCAACCCCAAACTCCTTGGCTAGAAATCTTTTAGTCTGGTGTGTAGTTAATTAGCTATAACTAATGAAGCCCTTCATTTGGTTGCTGGCATATGAGATGGCCGAGAGTATAAACGAGGAAAAGGAGGGTTGCCTGACAACCTATGTGGTGTCATTTGCCTAGGACCTTAAAGGAATAAATGACACCTAAACATCTAGACTCACAAACCAGAGGGCAGGTCATGGGTTACTTGCTCTCCTCTCTGCTTTGCTCAGGGAAGTTATGCAGACCCCCTACTGTGCCCTTGGCATTGATGGGGTAAGTCGGGGAACATATTTGACTAAGATGTATTTGTTTTCCATCTTTACAAATAAAAACACACAAATATATCAAAAACACCTGTCAGTCTGGTACTTAGAAAATTACATGGGCCTTAGTAACATATCACAATTCTTGTCCTTCTCATAAATTACTTTCTGTATTTCTGGCACGTAACAACATAAGACCTCCAAATCTCTCCAATTCAGGTTTCCTGGCAGAAAGAGAATAGATTTAATGGTGGAAAATATGAATTCAGGATATATTTTGAAAAATAATATATGCATATTTGGGTAGCAACTTACCCAACAGTAGATTCTTCTATGGTTTGCAGTTTAATTTAAATTATAATTTTAAAATATATATAGATAATATATAAATACATATGAACATTAATGTTTTCTTTCTTTTCTCTCTCTCTCTCTTTTCTTTCTTCCTTCCTTCCTTCTTTCCTTCTTTCTTTTTTTCTTTCTCTCTCTCTCTCTCTTTCTTTCTTTCTTTTTCTTTTTGAGACAGGGTCTTGCTGTCTCACCCAGGCTAAAGTACAGGGGTGTGATCATAGCTCACTACAGCCCTGACCTTCTGGGCACAAGTGATCCTCCCACTTCAGCCTCCTAAGCAGCTGGGACCACAGGCATACACTACCACACCCAGCTAAGGTTTTGTTTTATGCTTTTTTTTTTTTTTTCCCCTGAGGCAGAGTCTCGTTCTGTCACTCAGGCTGGAGTACAGTGGCGTGATCTCACTGCAACCTCCTCCTCCTAGTTCAAGCAATTCTCCCTCAGCCTCCCAAGTAACTGCGATTACAGGGCATGCCTGGCTATTTTTTGTATTTTTAGTAGAGATGGGGTTTCACCATGTTGGACAAGCTGGTCTTGAACTCCTGACATCAAGTGATCTGTCTCAGCCCCCTCGAAATGCTGGGATTACAGGTGTGAGCCATTGCACCTGGCGAAACATCAGTATTTCTAAATAGTCATTCTCCATTTTAAATAACATGATCCAAAGCTATCTCTGGATATAATGAAATCAGAATCTTTTCTTATTAAATAATTGATGACTCATAAAAAAAAAACTGGTTTTCCAGGGATGAAAAGTGAATAAATGAATTTTAAGAAGGAGCATGTCTGTGTAAGCTCAAAATGTAATTATAAACACAAACCAAAATATCAGTATCTGCTTTTTGCTGTGAGTCTCTAACTTTGATAGCCTAAATAGCACAAAACAAACACCAGAGTTATCATGGCGGAAAGGGCTTAATTAACTCATTTCTCACCCAAAAGCACAGCTCAGCATCCTTCCCCTTGATCTGTCCCTTGATGCTGAGACAGGTAACTAAGCTCCACCTTGATCCTCACTGTCACCTCAGATTGCCTGGGTCCCCTCTAGAGATAAGGAGACAGTGATCAGCTTAAAAAGGGTGCCAGGAGAAAGAACCAAAGTTACTAAAAAGGCCACTTCTTAAAAAGAGCCACTCCTTTATATGGACAAACAGCACTCCCAAAAAAGTCAGGTGCTCATATGTAGCTTTTATTTGATGCTTGATATCTTCTCTGGTGGCTTCTTGGTGAATAAGAATAAAAGTGGAGTATCCCTTATTCAAAATGGTTGTGACAAGAAATGTTTCAGATTGCAGATTATTTCAGATTTTGGAATACTTGCATTACACTTACAGGTTGAGTATCCCTCATCTGAAATCCAGAGTGCTCCAATAAGCACTTCCTTTGAGCATCATGCTAGCACTAAAAAATTTTTGGGTTTTGGAGCATTTCTGCTTTTGAATTTTCTAATCACGGATGCTCGATTTGTAATATTAACTTTCTACTAAGTAAGTAGGAATTGAAGGTGCATTAGCAAGATAGAATTACTAAACTCAAGAAAATCCTGAGCTAACCTAATACCATGTTATTAAGTTAAAAGGCAGTAAGAGATGATTTCGATAGGAAAAAGTGATTTTTAACTTTCTAAATGATAAACACACAGACTTTGAGTTACTTTGTCTTTGTATACATTTCTAAGCTACTTTCTTTCAGAAAAAAACCTTGAAGTTGCTGATTTATGTTGTTCCAAATTTTTACAGATTAATCAAACTAAATAATCAGACATTGTCATGAATTGGAAGAGGTTTTCAGTATTGATTTATTGGTTGTGGCCACTGGGACATGGTAACACGTCGATAATGAGGGCAGAGGCTGAATGAAGGATACATGGGAACAGTTCTACAACTTTTTAAAAGTTTTTTGCAAATCTAAACTACAAAGTTAACCTTTTGAAACCTAGAAGAAATTGGCTGGGCACAGTGGCTCACGCCTATAATCTCACAACTTGGGGATGCTAAGGTGGAAGGCTGGCTTGAGCCCTGGAGTTTTAGACCAGCCTGCGCGACGTAGTGAGACCTAATCTCCACAAAAAAATCTTTAAAAAAGAAAAAAATTAGCCAGGCGTGCTGGCAAGTGCTTGTAGTTCCAGCTACTTCGGAGGCTAAGGTGAGAGATTTACTTCAGCCCAGGAGGTCAAGGCTGCTGTGAGCCACGATCGCAGCACTTCACTGCAGCCCGGGTGACAGAGCAAGACCCTGAATCAAAACAAAACAAAAACATAGGAGAAATGAAATGTCGATCCCCCAAATAAAGTGGTATCTATGTATGGAAACCATAAAATTTATCTCCCAAGGACTCTTGTTTATGATGTTAATGTGACAATTTGACACACTCTGGTTCAATCATTTTTTAAAAACTTGGCTACAATTTCAAAAACTAATGTTTGAAAAGAGATATTTAACCCAGTATTTGTGGGTATGCTGAAATATCTGTAGTTCCTACAACACAGTGAGAGAGAGAGTAAACCACAGTGATGCGGGTTCTGTTTTTCAGAGCTGTGGAGAGACTGAGGAAGAAAAGGTGATTTAGTGAGCTAATTACATAATCCATTGGTAAGCACAGATCCTGATTAAAAATAAATGCTGGAATGAGTGAAATTTAACATCTGAACTCCTGCACTGCTCCTGGCAGCTCAGATGCAGCCACTTGCCTCCCCACATGCGAGCCTTTAAAGACGACAAGGACAAAAAGCAATGAACAATGCTATTAAAACTGCATCTCCCTGATAGAATTTCATTAAGCTAAAGAGCCTCTGTCAAACGCCCTGCCATAATATTACTTTGTTATGCAGCTAGCAAGTTTACACATTGAACATAATTTTACTCTCCTTTGAGGGAGGCCAATGCCTCTACTGCTTTGGAGAGCAGAAAATCTTGAGCATCAAAGGATGTAGAATGTCCTCCCAAACATTTAGCATCAATATTTTTTAATTGAAATAGCACTAAGGCTCTCCATTAAATTAAGGAAATAAATGGAGAAAACCCACTTAAAGGAAAGATAAGCCATAATTTGCAGGTTCCACACAAGAGCTCATTTCAAGCCACATTCTGACTTGGTTCTCACCAGGACACCACTTCCCCTGAGATGGACTGGAGACCTCTGCCCAGAGTGACTCCTCAAAGCAAGGGACACGTGACCTTGAGTGTTGACACATTTTTTTGACATCCACGTTTCCAAACATTTATATCATGTATTATGAGCCCCAGAGCAGAGGATCAAAGGATAAAGTAGACAACACTGAAGGGATGTCACAAGGACGATGCCTGGGCACATGGAGGCCCAGGATTCCCCAAGCACTGGAGCTGACCATGAACGGAGGCACAGCCACCCTCTCACCTGGAGAGGCCATCTGCACAAGACATGCATGTCTTTTATGTTAACATACATGAGGACCAGTATCTTGAGATAAGAGCTTGTTTATTAGCTTGCTAGGGTTGCCATAACAACATACCAGCACTGTACTCTTCTTTACCTCATAAATCACACCCATAATGCACTTTCTGCAATTCCCAGTTTCGGTTCCTTTAAAGAACTTGAAGACAAAGGAAAAGCAACATGAATATAAAATTCTCCGCCATTTTGATGACTTCTTCCAACCTCTGATAATGGTTCCACCCACACTCAATTCAACAGATATTGCATAGCACCTGACTTTCCATAGCTAATTGAAAAATAAAATAACACAGGTTCCAGTTACACTTTTTGGTTTATGTATATTAAACAAAGCTAAACATGGACCAGTGGCACCAACAGGTTTGCAGACAAATACCGTGACTCTTAGCAACCACACATCTAAACTGGTGAGTGCGCAGTTATCCCCATAAAACCTACTGCCTTCCAGCTGCTATTCTGAGGATGCTGAAAACATCAGCACAGAGAGAGGCGAGCTCTGCTTCTCCGTGGTGCCTGTTAAAAAGAGGCCATTTAACAGTACTTGTTTGGGAAATAAATCTATAAACACAATATTCAAAAGAGAACAACTTAAAAACAGAGGAAAAAATCATTAAAGCGGGGAAAAAAGGGCAAATCCTTTAAAGGTGGAAGATGGAATTCTATGGCTCCCATCCTTGTTTGTAATTTCTTGTAATCTCCCCCATCCCCACTCCATGTTACTAAACTGGACTGAGGACCCCAATTGTTCTACCATCCATGCCTTTGTCCAACCCACAAAGCCCCTTCTTCCTTTTACAGCTTGGGTTGCCAGACAAAATGCAGGCCACTCAGTAAAACTGGAATTTCAGATAAGCAACATTTTTTCTAGTATAAGTATATCCTAAATATTGCATGGGATAAACTTATACTAAAAATTACATGTTTTTTTACCTGAAATTAAAATTTGACTGCATATCCTATATTTTTCATGGTTAAATGTGGCAGCCCCACAGGCATCTCATTCTCACCTATTCACACTCAAAGCTGCTGCAACACACACATCCCTGGGCCTCCCGATTCTCTGTTCCTTCCTCCCCACTGCCCGCTGCATCCTCCTCCTTCTCCTGTATCCTCAGTCTAGGGGCTCACCAAGGTCCCTCACTTAGCTTCTCCACACTCTTTCTCCTCAAACTCCAAACTCTGGTATATTTAAATTTCAAATCAACTGAGACAGACAACTGCCCATTTATCCAGGAAGTCACAACACAGGTCAACCTAGGATGCAAAAGTAGAAGGAACAAATGTTTAACTATATGAAATCTTTGAACACTTTTTTTTCTATAATTTTCTCCTAATGCTCCTAGCATTGATTTTGAACTCATGCTCTGTGCGGAAGACTCTGTGAAGGGTAGAGGATGCAGAAATGTAAAGATTAGACTGTCAATCCGTAAGACGATCCTGTGAACAGTGCACAGGACTGCCAGGGTGTAAGTCAACACTTAGAGACATTCTGCACCGGCTGAAGGTGAGGGCTGGGGCTGCGGTGGGTGTCACCGAGCAGGGTGGGCTGAAGACAGGGATGGGATAGAGTGCAGGGTAGAGCTCCATGGATGGGGTCATGGATGGCACTGGACATAAGTATATTGGGAAGAGGATTCCACCTCAAGAAACGCTGTCAAAACTGGCCCAAGAACCTACAGTAACCAAACTCACAGAGACAGGAAGCAGAATGGTGACTCTACAGGGGCTGAGAGGAGGGGGAAACAAGCTCTTGTTATTTAACAGGTAGAGAGTTTTAGTCTTAAAACAAAAAAAGAGTTTTGGAAGTCAGTCGTGCATAAATGTGAATGTTCTTAACGATACTGAACTGTACACTTAAAAATGGCAAAGATGATGAATTTTATGTGATATTTCGCCACAATTAAAAAAAAAAATCAGACCTAACATGACCTAGCATGCCCACATAGGCAAAGTGGCCAAGGGCTATTGGCCTAAGCAAGTAGGTCAACGGGTGATGAGGAAGTTAATATACAGCTAAATAACTCAGAAATAACCGTATGTTCAACCAAAGCCTTTCCTTCTATAACATAATGCTGCTTTGATAGGATGGCAAAATGGCACGTTCACAATTGTCAGGATGTGTAGAATATTTTCTGAAAATAACTTCTGAAAAGAAACTCCACTTTCACCCAAGATGAATTTATGGTTTCTTCTTTACCCTTTTGTTCTACTTTCTCCTGAAAGGGAAACTTCAGAACTCGTCTGCAGACCCTACTATTTAATTTGGGGAATTAAATAAATAATATGCTACAAGTTATGCCTTGCTACAGTTTGATGTGGCCCCTTCAAAATTGCCAGTGTGATAGTATTAAGAGTGGATCCTTTAGGAGCTGGGATTAAGGCCCTTATAAGAGAGGTTTCACTTAGCCTTAGGTTGGCCTGCCTTTCCCTCCTACCAGGAGCTTTCTTCCCTCCAGAGGATGCAGCAACAAGGCGCCATCTTGGAAGCAGAGAGCAGCCCTCACCAGACAACCAAACTTGCTGGCGCCTTGATTTTGGACTTCCCAGCCACCAGAACCACAAGAAATAAATTTCTGTTCTTTATAAATTACAGTCTCAGGTAATTTTGTTGTAACATCTCAAAGTGAGCTAAGACAGAACTTAACACTGGTTTACTTTAATTGGGAAATAACAACAGAAAGTGGAGGGAAAAAACGGTAAGAGACATTGAATTTCAAAATGGCACCAACTGTTCAGAGTCCATATGGTCATGTGGGGGCTCTGAAAATACACTGCTTCATTTTAGCACAAACTATAGGGAGTCATTCCAAGGGAGTATTTTTGGTTGGTAGAGTGAATAAAGTTTAATAATCATAGGTATGATGGGGAAAATACTGAGGTCAGAAAAGTTCTGTTCTAGTCTTGACTTTGGCCAAGAAGTAATGCAAGTCATTAACTTTTGCCATTGAAGAAGATTTCCCTAACACCACCTCCAATCAAGAAACTAGAAAGATTCCTTGCAGTTCAAAAGTTTTATGATTTGATGATTCCATTGTGAACCAAAGTGTCTCTGGCTCCACTATTACTGGTGTAAAAAGGAAATGAGCAGATTCTGTTTAGACAAAACAATATTTTCAATTATAAAGTCTTACATATACTACTGCATATTAAGTCAAATTCTATAAACATCTGTATTCAAATACGTTAACAAGGATTCTCTTAGATTAATAAGACTAATTATTTTCCATAATTTTTAAATTTCATAAAGATACTTTTTTAAAAAAAGTCAACTTTTATTTTATTAAACACATAGACCAATGAAATAGAATAGAAAACTCAGAAATAAAGTCACATTCCTACAACCATCTGATCCTCAACAAGGCCAAGGGGAAAAAAAAAAAAACTAATGGGAAAAGGACTCCTTTTCAATAAATGGGGCTGAGATAACTGGCTAGCCATATAAATAAAAACAAAACTGGCCGTTTAACTTCCACAATATGCAAAAATTAACTTGAGTTGGATTAAAGATTTAAATGTTAACACCTCAAACTATTAAAATCGTAAAATAAAACCTAGTTAATACCCTCTTGACATCAGCTTTGGCAAAGAATTTATGGCTAAGTCCCCATAAAGGTATTTCCATGTGGCATGTTTTTCAGATAAATGGTACTAGCATACAAGACGATCTTATTCTTCGAGATGCAAAAGCACATTTGAGTATGCTCAGATTGTCAGTATGTTGCATTATATATCTGAAACAAGACTTTGTCATTACTTCCACATGGTTCTGAAAACAGATAAGAAACTGTTAAGTGAACTCCAAATTTAATAACTGCAAATAAAGATATATTTTTGCTATTTTTAAAGAGAAGGATGAAAAAATCGTAGGCGCTCAGGGTCTCTTGGCTAAGTCCAGCAAGCGGAACTGACTGCCAATACACATGACAGACTTCCTGTCACTTTGGTTTCCGGTAAATCAGCATATTATCAGTTTATGAGAATTATAATCCATACACAGTATCACTAATGCAATAAAACCCAGTGTGAAACTACTTAAACCGCTTACGTTCTGCAGTTTCACGGAGGTAATGTGCAGAATCCAATTAAAAAAACAGTTTTCATCTGTTAAAACAGGAAATCAAGGACAAACTCCAGGTAAAGTGAAAGAAGAGGGTGTTAGCTAGTGTCCCATTAGCACAGATGCTGGTTCTAATGTCCCAAGACATGGCTTTGGAATATCCTTAATCTTTTCCTGTTTGTTCCCCTTCTCTTCTTTTCTCTTTTTTTGTCCTCCTTTCCTTCCCTCTCCCTCTTTTCCTCTCTGTCATAATATAGCCTCCATGAAGCTAAAAAGCAAGAGTGCTGCCCTAATCTCAAGGCAGGATGCAGAGGCTGGGATTTCAATCAAATGGAGATGATGCCAGTTCTGACAGGCCCCATGCACTGCCTGGGACACGGACTCACCACAAAAAGAAAAAGTCACTCTCGTTGTGAAGCTACTTTCTACTTGGTCTGACTCTTGTACTAAGTCAGCACTTTGGTGTTTTTTTTTTGTTGTTATTGTTGTTTTTGTTGTTTTGATACTTCAGAACTTCACCAACCTTGAAAAGTGATGACACAAGGCACTGATTTTGAGAATTAAGGCGAAGAGTACTTCGATATATGCCTATGTTTCCTGATCAGCAAAGCTCTGGGGCAGTTGGGATGCGTGCGTTACTATTATTATTGAGATGGGGAAATCACGACTTTACCAAAAGGAAACTTTTGCCCACATATGAATGGGCTTTATCCTCTTCATTTCCAGCCCATGAAAAGGTGAGGTTGCCCACCCCAACAGCTGCAAGGCACAATCATCAAGAATACTCTTGGATGCGCCATTGCACTCTAGCCTGGGTAACAGAGTGAGACTCCATCTCAAAAAACAAAACAAAACAAAACAAAACAAGAATACTCTTGGGGCGGAGCCTTCCAGGACAAGCTAGCCCTCTAAGCAGGAGTGGTCTTCCCAGCAACAGCTGGCAATGCTTCTAAAGAGAGGCAATAGTCTCTCTCTGCCCTAAGTATCTGTATCTTGAACTTTCAGGTTGGTTTTGAGGACTTGCTTCTTCTTTTTTTACTAAATTATGAGTTTGGCATGAAGACTGGTAGAAAAGCTCACAGATAGCTACTTCCTAACTTGGGTACTTAAATATACATAAAATGAAAGATACATTCACAAACAGGTCGCCAGTAGCTCACAAGTGATGCCAAAGGGGAGTTTTTGTTTTTTGCTCTCCCTAAAGCAGCTCAAGGACATGGCAGACTACATCCTCTCTAGAAAACATTTTCCTTCATGCATTTCACTGTCAGCCCCTTCCCTAATTCCTGGGGATCAGAGATTCTCTTACACTCAGGCAAGACCCTGTCTGGTCAAAGCTAAGATAATTTGCTGGGGAGCAACATCTCCATGGGCTTCCTTTCAGATGGGAAGCAGCAGTTAGACAATTCAGCAAAACAAACACAAACGAATATTCAGAGCCAGGTTTAAATAGAAGTGGTGCAGTTCCTTTTGGCTGAAGGTACTGAGTAATAAAGGGGAAATCTTATTTCACTGCAGGGATTATTTTTTTGTTTTTGCTTTTGTTGTTTTCTGGGTGGGGGCTGTTTGCGTGTTTTTGCTATGGTAAAGTGGGGTTTTCACTATTTTGAAAATGTCCATGCATCATCTCATGTGTAGGTAGGACTTTTTTTCCTACTTATTTTTCATTAGGTCAATTTAATACATCTTGAAATCAACCCTGGGAGGCATATTTTAAGCCTTTGAATGGGATTTAGTTACAAAAAGTGCCCATCAGTCAAAAAGCATTATCAAAGCCAACCTATTTCAGGGTCTGAAAAAACAAGGCAGAGCTATTTGTTCACAATCCATCATTATTCGTACCTGCTAGCAGGAACTCAAGATAAACAGGTACAGAATTCAGCTACAGCTTCTGCTCTAAATTATCTTGGTTAGATGCACCGGCTGTCTGTGGGAGATGGACCTGGAAGGCTCAGGGCTACGTAACAGAGACCCTCCTTCCAGCAGCCGCACCAGGCAGACCACAGAGGGTCACCTGGAGCTGTGTAGGAATCCCGCGGGGAATTCAGGGGAAGGAACACAAGGCAGGGCAGCAAGACAAGGAAACTTTCCTGAGATTTACAAACAGCCCCTCCCAGATCCCAGGACTCCTGGGGATGTGGGCCAACAGGATTACAGGAGCTGTCCTTTGGGTGTGGAATGTGGCTGGGGGTGTATTCTAAAGAAGGTTGATAGTGAGGCAGGAAGGGAGGGAAGAGTCCTGCAAGAGGCAAAGAACAAAATGAGAAACAAAGGGAGGCCCTGGGTTAAACAGATGCAGGGCTCAGGGTGCCCCAAGGGAAACCGTACGTGATGATTACATGAGGGCAACTCATCCCCTCGTGAGGCGGAAAGGAGCGACTGACCAGGCTGGATGCTGACATTCTCACTACTCTGTGGCCATCACACATAAAAATTACACGCATATGCTTAAAATGACAATATCATAAATATGATTCTGGATTAGGAAAAGAGGAGGTGCAGTCTGAGAAGGAATCATGGTGGCCGAGCCTTTTTGTTACTATTGCTGTGTAGACAGACCACACTTCTGAAGCCTAAGAAAAACTGGGTGCCTCTGCTTCCCTAAGGTAAGCATCTGACGTCAGGACCTGCTGGCCTGGCAGTCCTACTGGGGGTATATTTCCTGGTGGAGCTCCCCTCAGGAGTGCCTAGAGATGGTTAAATGGATGATCTAACATGCTGTCCTAATAGCAAACAAACACCGGCACCACCCAGGTTGTGTCCTAATAGCAAACACCGGCATCATCCATGAAGAGGGGTTACGTCTGCTGCCATCTATTCCTACAACAGGAGTATTATTCAGCCAAGAAAATGAACGTACCACAGCTGCACCCATCAACCTGGAGAAACTGCAAAATCACAGTGCTGAAAGCTAAAAGCATGTCATGGAAAAATAGATACTGTTTGACTCTGCTTCTATAAAGGGCAAAATGCAAGGCTTAAAAACATATTGTTTAGGGGGACATGAATATGCGATAAAACTAAAAAGAAAAGTGAGGGAAAGAATGCCCAATCCACGTAGAGACCACATCACAAAGAGGAAGAGGTGCACAGCTGGGCCGGGAGCTCCTCAGGGACTGCAGCAGGAAGCAGTACAGAGGCCCATTTTATGATTTCTCACATCTACATATGTTATTTCTTCTCTTATGTGAATGATCTGTTTTTATTTAAAAATTAAAAAAAAAAAGGAATGAAACGATGCTGATGAACATGGCTGATCAGTTGGAAGAAGGCGGAAGCTTTTACTGGGGAAGCTCACAGTCCCATGTGCACTACAAGACAGAGGGGCATCACTTCCCAAAGTGTGTTACCCAGGATGCTGGCCATGGCAGCCTGATAAAAAACAAATAAATAAGTAAGGAGCCCCTGGGTAAGGAAAGTCAGGAAAACACTGTAATGCTGAAGTCTAATCCCTCTTCTACAAATTCTTGGTATACATTAACGTATTCATGTTTCTGAAACCACTGCTACAGGGAAACGTTTTTCATTCTGTTCATCTTGGTGTTGTTACCCATTCTCACGTGATCCATCTCTTTAAGGAGAACATATGACTCCAAGAAAACATTTGAAAAACACCCCCAAAAATGATTCCAAATCATATAAATTCTACCCTAGCTTAGAAGGACACAAAAGTACTTTATGAAGAATAAACCAGATCTTTCTTGGGAACATTCTAGGCATAGAACCTTTCCAAAGCATTAGAACATGTCATGGATTGCTTTGAATAAAAACTACTCATCTTGTTCTTCCTGTTTCCTACTTGTTACTTACCTCATGCCCAAAACACTTAACTTCCAAGTGGTGTCTTAAAAATCAAAGAAAACACCTCTTTCTTTCTCTTCCCCTCCCATCAATATTCTGAGCTTCTTGAAATACATGTAAAAGACATATCTATGCATATAAAAGCTTGCATGGGTACACACAAACAAGAAGAAAGGTGTGTAAAGACATATAGCACGCAGTCAATATTGCCGAGTAATCTAAAGGGAATAGATAGAAAGGGGGTGGGGGAGAGGATTGATTAGCTTTGACTTTATACACCCTTATTGTATTATTTTCACTCACTACAAATAGCAGGTATTACTGTTAATTTTTTTAAAATAGGGAGGTTTTTTAAATGCAACCATTTTTCCAAACGTGAATTTAAGAAACAAGAAATCATCACAGAAGTGAGACGCAGGATAAGCAATGTCGAAGCAAAAACGAAATTCTCCATCCTTTATTTATTAATTTATTTTTTTGTCAAGGGGTAGAAAGAGTAGGAATAAAAAAATGTTGACAAAATAAGTCAAATAATTAGCAAGTTACTTCCCAAGCCCTTAACAGAGAAGCTGCCATCATGACAGGTGTAATTATGGATTTAGAAAATTCATCCTTCATTGAGGAAAACAAAACACTCCTAAAAGAAATGAGAGCTTCACCTTGCTGGGCATCACAAAATCACAACAGGGAGAGGCTTAACTCACGCAGCCCCACTGAAAGCACAGAGGGAGCTGAAGAAAAATGAATCGAGGTGCCTGCAAGGAAGAAGTGTGGTCCTCCACTGTTCGCACCTGCCCGCTGAATCAAAGGCTTCGAATATTAGAGGCTCTTTACCTCCTAATGGAAACACTTTCTCAACTTGCGTATGGAGTAGATCTCACGCTTGCATATTCCTTCAAGCATACATGCGTATAAAATAATGTGTAAAAATAAAGTCGCACTTTTCTTGACAGGCAGCCAGTGTTGTCACATGGTGGCCTGGTAGAAGTTTGCTTCTAAAAACACTTTTACATGAGAGCAAAGACCACAGTGATTCTTGAAATAATTTAATACCTTACTCAGGCAGACACATCACTGAAGGCCACCTTGTAAACAAATCCGAGAAATCAGTGAACTGGGGTTAAGTGATGCTACTTCCGTGAGGATATCATCCTCGGAGTCATTGAAAGAACTCACATAGCCACAACGACACAACCACTTGTGATGGGTGATGAATAATTTTGTAACATAAGCTTATTCTCCAAAGCATCGAGTCCTTCAAGGAGTAAAACACATTGTATTCTCAAATGCAAGTTTAATTTTACTTGCAGGTTTCAATCTTTTCAAAGGGCACTACTTTAAAACTCTGGAATACTGGCACACTCTGCAGAGCTTTCAGAACATGCAGCAGGCTGGCTGACGCTGACAGGAAACGATTTGCAAGAGTCCAAAGATGGGGAAAGGCAGGTGTGTGCAGGGACCTCCCTGCATGTCAGCACACATCCGATCAGGATTCAGGGTTCCCATCCCAGGGGAGCCTATGCAGCAGGGCTGCCATGACATCGTCCCTTTTCACCAGGTACATGCATTACTTTAAGTATGTTTAGAAAAACCATGATGTCTGAATTTTTCTCATTTGGCCAATTATCTGATCTATAATTTTTGCTATGAAGAAAAAAATCAATGTCTTCAAAATTCAATAAATGAAAGATGTGAAATGTCAGCGGCAAATACGACAACAATAAAAAGCACACAGACAGCTACATTTCCTCTACGAAACAGCAGGCCCTCATCAGATCACATCTCAAGACCCCAAATTCGCTAACAGGGGCTGGCAATGTCTATAAAGACAGCAAATCGGAGACACAGATGGCAGCTTGGCGAAGGCCAGCAGATGAATTAGGAGCATGCTTACTAGGGGTATGAGGAGCATGGCTAAGAGGAGCGTCTCTCCTTTTACGACGTCTAACAGCATCACCCCAGAACCAGAGTCTAGGAGTCTGCTGAATACACTGAGACAATGTCCTGCCTGATAGATGAGACATGAAAATCCCGTCTGTCAGGCAAGTTGCCCTTGGCTTTCCTTAGCTGCCCTTCCTACAGTCAGAGTGCGGGACTCAGCAGCCCAGCTGAGGCTTTAAAAAGGATCCTAGACACAGCTGTAGAGTTTCACTTCCGCAAGATGAGTAAGTGTGGGGATCGCTCCCGTTCACGGTGCTTAACTGTACCGTGGCCATTTTGAGCTTGAGCCCATACACGTTTCACCTCTCACCTGGAGGCTGTTGAGCTGAGGGAAGGGATGAAGTGTTGATGCATAACTTCTGCAAAATAT